>MU106763.1:0-88257 GCA_012274485.2 Sinapis alba | reverse complement strand
ACTGGTAAGATTTGATTCCTTTGTGTGAATCTATACGTTTCATTATCTTCTCCTTAGGTACAGGCTTCTCGTATTCTTCAATGTCTTCATCAAAGAGATGAGATTTTGGATATGCAAACTCTTCCTCAGCTATGAATGTCTCCTCTGCTGTCTCATACCCTTCTTCTGAAGGTGTTTCAGGTTCTTCTTCATCATCATCTTGATCATCCTCAACTATGTCCTTGTATTTTGCATGGAACCTTGTTAATGTCTGTAGCTCTTGATGGTTTTTAGGTTTAGCGTTTGGACTTTCACCAGTCTCAGCGTCCACAAAGTCACACGGTTCTTCTTCGACCTCTTTGATTCTTGAAGGCATTCTCTTGACCTTGAAATGATGTTCTCCATCTTCTTCATCTGGACTCTTCTACAAAAATTGAAAAACAAAGTCTCTGTAATGGCTTGAATCATACTCTAAACACAAACCGGAATGGATATTTACCTTTACATCAGTGAGGTCAACATTGTTCTCCCTAAGAAACGACATGAACGCCAGAAAATTCTCTTCTGTTGGTAGATAATGTCCACTATGAGGCCAAACTGCCTAAAACATCATCCCAAGAACTCAAACTTAACACATAGAGAGTTACTTCTAGTCTTGTACACAAGGAAAGGTATTTATTTTTACCTTAAGAACACCATCATCAACCACAATCCTTCCAGCAGATAAGGTAGCCCCTCCAGCAAGAAAGCTAGAATGTTGAAAGTTTCCCTTTTTCTTCATACCAACATACATTATCCTAGACACGCTTAGGACAAAGATCCACTTTGTATCTGGAGGACCTTCTTTTGTGTCGAGAACTATCCCACTTTGCTTGTAGATTAGTTTGCTATCTTCAATCACCACTTCATATTCCTCTCTTTCAGTCTGTTCATAAGAAATAACAAAGCATTGGTCATGAGAATTGTTGATTATTGAAGTGACTTGCATCAATAAAATGCCACATTTGTTGGTTATTTTCCTTAAACCGTATTTTCTCTCTAGTGTTGGTACTTTTCTTGTGCTTGATTCGCGTTTCTTAACAACAAGAATACATGAATATCATCTATTAAGCACAATAAGTAGAGGGGAGAACTCACCGGACCAAGATACTTGATGCTTTGTTGGTATAGTTTTGTTCTTGGACATCTTTCATGGTTCAGTTCTTTTCCTTCTCCTATGTCAAGCCTAAAACGCACAAAAGTTGGATGTTAGCTCCTAAAATGTATGTACTCCTGAGAGTGTCACAGTTTTGATTGTTGAATAGCAAACCTACCAATAGAAAAAGGGTTGGTAACTGTCACAGTGGAGCCAAGCATGGTAATAGAACTGCAGATTGTGGCCATAGCGATGTCGAGGATCGATCTGTTAAGATCACATTTTGGCATTACACACAAAACTCATATCCACAGAAAAAAAAAGCCATTGTAAAAGATTGTTCTTACTGCCTCAAGCCAGTGTTGCAAAGCCAACTTCCTAGCTTTCTCATCTTTTGACAAGCCTTTACCCACCTAAAATTGCCAAACCATTAATTAAAGATTAGTGCAAGTTAAGCATGAAGCCAACATGTTTCATACACGGCCGGATCTAAGCACAACCGAATGAAACATTCGCTTTGACCTCTAAATTTAAATTAAGGACTATGTATACATATGTCGCATGCCCCCAAATTGTTTATTAAGATTAACGTAAAAAATGTTTATGGTCTCCTACATTTCAGATGGGCTTAATATTTGTTACCTTAGCAGCTCTTGTTCTTGCTCTAGACCAGCGTGAAACTGCAGTCTCTTGCTTTTCAATTTCAAAAAACGATATAGAACTTCTTTTAAGTTCAGCAAAATCAAGTACCTTCCACCTGCAAAACTCCATTTTAGTTACTAAACAGAATATAATTGTAATCTCTAACAATGCCAAACATACGAACCATCTTTGCTCAACCACGACAGCACAATCAGCTAGCCTTCTCCTAGTTCGAAAGCTTCTATAAACCTTCTGCAACTTTAACGCAGCTTGGTATCTTCCGTCGCTTATTAACGCTAGAAACTCGTTAACATGTTCGTTTTTGGATAATGGTTTCCATCTTCGAACTTTGTATTTGTCATCTTCTTTCATAAAAGTTAAAGGCTTCAAAGAAAGCTTGTTCTCCACGTCTTCTTTTGAAGAAGAAGAAAGGCTACTAGATCTTTGTGTCCCTTTCATGCTAAAAGATCTGTTGTAGAGCGTCTTTCTAGTTTCAGGTGGTTCGTTGATGGTTGAATCCGAGTCATTGTCATTAAAGCTGACTGATCGAAAAATTGTCTTCATTTCTGCAGAACCAAGACTCATAATGTTTTACCTTTATGTAATCATCAAAAACATAACTCATGCACGTAACATTAACACAAAGGAAACGACAGACCTTGCGATTCAAACATAACCCATAAGACGAAATGAGACAGAAGAAGAACGATGTTCTGTAATGAAAGATTAAAAACAGAGGAATCTTGAAAAGAGGAGATAGATGGGAACGTGAGAGAGAACGATAATGGCGGCAATGTCTGATTACGAGATACTCATGAAATGTCAATCTATCGAGTTCCATTGGCTGGGAGAAAATAGAATCCTCTGTTTTCTCTTCTTCCTCCTAAACTTAGAGAGAGCTTTCACGATCGCACTCTAATTTTGTGTTGTTTAGGTTCTCTGTTTTTTCCCTTAATTTGGCCGGACTACTAAACCGGCACCGGTTGGGACTGTAAAACTTTGACCCCACCAAAAAGAAAATATTATAAATAAACCCACAACTTTGTGATCTATTTCGTAAAGATACAATAACTTTTGTTTATACAAATTTAATATAGTTGATCAGAAAAATACACTTGTGTTTTCATATGAAAGAGATTTGTACAAGTTGTCCAAAAAAAAAAAAAAAAGAAAAAAAAAAAGAGATTTGTACAAAATCTGAATGAAACTTTTACATATCTCGTTTTGAATAAATTTGATATTCGTGAGTGCCATGTTGAATAAATTCTTACCAACATGGATTGATTATAGTAGTTTAATTAATATGAAAACATGATTGCAATTTTGTGTGTTTTGTATAAGCAAAGTAATTAATCATGATTAGTATTTAAACTTTAACAATAACTAGATTCTGACCCCTAATCTCATTTGCTCTCTGACACTATTCCCGAGGCGCCGTTCTGTTTTTTTCTCCGGCGCCGGTGGAGCTTATGCTCGCCGGCGTCGACTAGTCCAACCTCCTTCGTTCTTCTTTCCTTTGTTTCCCCTAATTAAAACTGTCCCCTTCTTATTTCTCCTTGCTACTCTGTTGTGTTTCTCCAACATGTTCAACTTTGTTGTGTTGCTTCGTCACTATCTGAAACTTTCTATGTGTCTTCAGAGTGGTGGTCAGAGTTTCATAGAAACTTCATATATCTCTGGGGACTCCCGGAATACGTGTTACCGTACCATGTTGTACTGGTCTTTCCCTGCTATTCTCCATCTCCCGTGCTTCTTCTTCAGATCTAGGAGCAGCGGCGTCATCACCGTAACTAAGAGAGACCTTCAGCAACAGTCATCTCCACCCCCATCGCAAGTTCTTCTCACTCCTTTAGCTCTAAATGCTCCGACGTTTGTTGCATGTGGAACTCCACATTTGGCCGGCCGTTCTGTTTTAGAAGCTCGAGTTTTGGCAAGGACGAGTTCTCCACGATTCACTTCCACAAAACCATGCTTTGAAGCTCTCCTCTCTGTTCCCGGCGAGATCTGTTGCGTTGCCGCCGGATCCACTTCCTCACCATCACATCTCGCTGTGAATGCCGCATTTTCCGTGACTCTCTCCTCCCCTGCATGGATAATACTCGCCGGCGTCATGGCTCCTCTTCCGCGTAACTCTCCTAGTGACCTTCTTGTTGCTAGTTTTGTAGAGAATTCCACTGGAATTTCTCCTTGGTGCTTCTATTCATACTCCTCCTTTGGGATGTTTTCACCGATGGGCTCATTGGTATATGTTGCAATATCCAGTCCAGATTTGAAGAGCTCAAGACACAATGTACTGAAGAATCTGATGCAATACTTTGTTAAATTGGTGGACATGGTTAGTTTAAAGATTTCCGGTGAATTCATCGGGGTCTCTAGAAAGAATTTATCAGTGGATTCACTGGGTCCTAGATCCCTCCTTTCTATGATTGGAGATGTTCCCTCGGGTTCTTTCCCGAGCGTTTGTTTCAACTTATTCACCAGCTTGTTACCTTGTGTAGCGGTATGTACGGGGCTAGAAGGTGCAATTGACACTACTTCGGTTTTTCTCGTTGGTGAAGGTTGGCTCTCAACGTCACTTGTGACTAAATCTCAGCCGTCCGACTTTGTCGTAAAAGCTTTATCGACGCATTTAAGATTTCATCTTGAATTCGCTGTCAACTTCATATGAAGAGTTATCATGTTTAATTTCCCTTGCTGTTATAGCTTATGTTTGGTTTCCTAGAGGATGTTTAATTCCCTTTAAACTTTGTAATCTTTGAGGTTAAGTTAATGAAAGTTGTGTTTCAAAAAAAAAAAAAAACTAGATTCTGACCTGCTCTTTCAAAGAATGGGTATATTTTTTGTTTTTATCTTTTTCAGAAACTGAATTTTTATATTTGTGTTTTTTTAAAATTATTTTTGTGTTTTTCTTTAATCATATTTGTATATACTATTTTTTAAAAATTATTAGTAAGAGGTTTTAATAATTGTATTGAATTTGTCATGTTGCATAACTATACACTTGTATCAAGTATTTTGAAACTCAATCCAGACCCGTGGTTGAACCGGTAATTCGGTATGTAATCCGGTTTAAGTTTTTTAAAAATCATTAATTAATAATCCTATTAAACCCATAAAAACCCGCTAAAATCCATAATCCGACTACCAGTTGAATCAGTGGTAGAACCAATACGTAACTTTTAGTTATTAAGTTTTTGATTTTTAGTAGGGTCATAAGAATATGTTTGTATTCTTATTAGGAATTTAGATTTTTAGTTTTTTATATAAAAAAATATGATATTATCTTGTAGATTATGAATCTATTAACAAAATTACTTGTTTTGATTTGGATTAGTTTATTTATGTTATTGACTATCTATATAATTTTATGATGGTCCACAGTATATATATGTTGTAAAATATAATAAAAGAAAACCCATCAAAAACCTGTGTTGGTATGAAAAATAATTTACATTATTTTCTATCACTTGGTAATACAAAATATTTGTTATTACCCTTCTTACAGTCTGTATGTTGCAAGATATAATAAAAATATCTTCAACTGCTTTTTTGACAGTTATATTAAAATAATGTTGATGGTATTTTACAATAATCACAAAACGTTATAAATTGTTTTAATAATTTTTTCACATATTTAAAATTAAAAAATACTCCATAATAATTTGGATAATATTTGTGATTGCGGACGGTTGTAGATAAATCAATGTAAAGGTATTTTCTAAGAATATTTTTTTTTAAAAAATAAAATATTATAAATGAAAATATTTTAAATACATTTTATTTTTTAATTTATAATAACTAAAAATAATGTAACTTATATTATAAAAATTTTAAACCAAGAATATTCGCTATAATTTGAAGTATTAATATTTCTGTTGCTGAAGATATGTACTTTAAATTGTGTAATCCAATTTCTTGAAGTTGTTAGATTTATCAAAGTTTTCAGGTTTCTTAACGACATCAAAAAAATCAAAGTCTTTTTAAAGTTCATAATCCAATTTGGGTTAATCAGTTTACGGTTTAGCTATATCAATATTAGGATGATATGCTTTTAAAAAATAATAATATGATGATATAGCATTATACGTATACCGTTGCCCAAAAAAAACATTGTATACTTAGAGGGGTGTAGACTTATATGAAAATTTATGCTATAAAGCTAATATCAATTGATGAATTTTACTTTTTTAGCTATTGTGAATGGGTCTCGACTATCATGAATGGTTAGACCATCTCCATCAAGGGCTCCTAGGGAGGAGTTCTTAGCGGGATTTAAGAATCGGTTCTTAACTTTAACAAAGAAAAAGTTAAGAACCGGTTCTTAAATCCCGTTAAAAACCCCTCCCTAAAAACCTCTCAATGGACATGCTCTTAATGCAATAAATATTTAGATGCAGTCAGAAAATATTATGATTTCCTTTTGTAAATATGTATTGTCGGATTATTTTATTAGACTAAACATATATCAATAGGTCATGATTCTATTATAATAAAATAGATTATTATATGGACATGGACTAACGGTCAGAAGTTTTTGCAGACACTTTTGTTATGTGCTCTTTTTCTCTTTAGTCAAAATCTCATTTCTCCTTTCAACGATATACGAATGTAATAGATAAATATCTCGTGTTCTAAATATTATACAGTTGTATTCCTTCAAAATATTGAGCAAAATCTTTGTATTTTGTTTTACTCTTGTTTTACTCTTGTTTTACTCTTGTTTTAGATACAAGAGTCCTTTAAAATCCAAAGAAAATGAATTCTAACAAAATCAAATGAAAATTGAATAACATGTGATTTTAGTTAATTTCAAATTTCATCTAAAAAATACCCAATTCAATAACAAAAAAAAAATCACTTTAAAATTGAATTCTACTAAATTCAATAACACCTCCTAAGTGTATTTAAAACACATAAAATCTCATGTGTTTTAATTGAAATGTTTACAGCACTGGGGACCTTTCATGCAATTTTTTTTTTTTGCCAAATGATTTCATGCAATTTATGTATAAAAGCATAACAGAACCAGAACCCTAATCCCTAAACAGTCAACCACAATAAGACCGTTGCCGGAGAAGTTGATACCGATAAAAAAGTGGAGCTAGTTACGGAGGATTAGAGACTCAGCCAGTTCAGGTACGAAGCTGAAACCGCAGAGACTGTAGCTGAGGAAGTGGCCAGTACTCTCTCCACTAGATTCTCGCTTGCATCGCTTGCCCTACTCTTAACGTGTATCTCAAGGTACTATTACGAGATCAGTTTTGATGAAGAAGTAATGAATCCGTTTTACTAAATCTTGATACTTTTGAGGATTGCAGAGAAATGGTCCTAGTCTCCAGGTGCAGTTGCTGGAGTATGATATGAGGTTTGAGAGATATGGAAGTGAGTTCACGTTTTATGAATACAACCAACCTGACGATTTGCCTCTGCAGCTGAAACATTGCTTTCATATAGTCGTTGCAGATCCTCCCTACTTGGTAAGATTCTACTGAAGTTCTTAATGTTTCTGTTTCTCTTGCAAATGGAGTTATATCAGTATTTATATCACATTTTGCTAAAGTACTCGAAAATATTTAAATATCCGTAAAATATCCAAAGTCTTATTCAAAATCTGATCCAAACACATGAAAAAATCGAATTTTTATCTGATTATCAGAATTATATTTTTGAAAATTTAAAATTTTACCAAAAACCCAAAACCATACTCGAAAACCTAAAATCCTAATTTTTTAAAAAATATTCATAATACCAAAATATACTGAAACACTCATATATATCTAATATATACTAGAAATTTTGAGTATTTCGGATATCCTATCGGGTCTCGGGTTCGGGTCGTTTGGGTCCAAGACCCATATATCCTTCACAACAAGACTCAATGGGGTAAAATGACATTGCCCATATCCTACCAATTTGAATTTTTCGGATCGTTTATGGTTCTGGTTTTCGGATCTCGGTAAAATCGGTAAAATGCCCAAATAAAGTTTCGGTAACAAAACTGTACCTAATCAACAAGACTAATAGCATTAGTCTTATGTAAGGACATTAAATATATAGCAAAAAAGAATTAGAGAAAAATATAAATCAATTTACTTGGATAGGATGGAGACATCTCAACCACGTCAGAAAGAATATTCAGAGCTCTACTCTTGAGCAGCAGCGCCTTCTTTGCTTCCTAAGCATAAGCAAACTCAACAAAGGCACTGTAACATCTCGAGTTGTTACAATTTCAGATTCGGGTTTGAGTCCATGTTCGGTTCCGGATCCTACCCAAGACCCAATCAGGTATCTAAAGTATCCAAAACTCATTGTATATATTAGATATATTTGGGTGTTTGATATATTTGGTATTTTATATACTTTTTAAGTTTTGGTTTAGGATTTTCGGGTATAGTTTTGGCTTTTGGATTAATTTTTTATTTTCAAAAGATACAATCAGGTATTCGATTAAAATTTTGGATATTTTTTCAAAATTTGGATCGGATTTCGGGTAAAGTTTTAGGTATTTCAGGTATTTGAATATTTTTCGGTTCTTCGAGTATTTTTTTAGTTTTTGGATATTTTTGGGTTTTCGGGTCCAATTTGAGTTTTTCGGGTCTTTTTAGGTTCCATATACCGAAAATATACCCGAATTAGGGGTATTTTACGGGTATTGGAATTATAGACCCGAATCGACCCGGACCCGATATAAACATATCCGAACCCAAACCCAAAATTTCTAAGTACTTAGTTTGGTCCAAATGTCTAGGACCCAAAGGGTCACAATCCGACAGAATCCGAGGATCCAAATGTCTAGACCTACTAAAGTTATAAGTTCTTTAACCATACTATCAAACCGGCTGTTCGGTTTAAGAATCTACACAAACGAACGGTTGGTATGAGTTAGGCATGGGCGTTTGGGTATCGTTGGCGTTCGGATCAGATTTTTTGGATTTCAGTTCTATTTTATAACACCTCATAAGTCCCATTCTAGTAAATTTGCAAGTACGAGTCATGTTTGAATATAACACATCGGTTTTGGATCGGTTTTGTATCGCATCCTAAAAAACATAAAGTAAATCATATATCGTTCGAATTCGGGTTATACTGGATCAGTTTGGATATAATTGAAGTATAATCTAAAATTTAAAAACAAAACATAAGAAATATATACTTATTTATATATAATTGAGTATTTAAGATACTTATTTAAATTTTAAATGCTTCTTGTTAGATATTAGATCAAAATAAATATGAAACTGAATATTTGAAGTATATATTTATGTTTCATATATTTATATTTTATATTAATTTGGACATTGAGATAGGTTTCTTTAGATATTTTTTCGGACTTTTTGTTTTTTCTGGTTACTCGTTCGGGTTACTCGTTCGGTTTTGGTTAATAACACTTCGGATTCAGATATGTTTTATAACACCTTCCAAAACCCATTCGAGTATTTTTTTACATTTCAGATCGGATATGGATCAAATTTTTTGGTTCGGATTCGGTTCAGATTTTGGATTACAGATTTTATCCAGTCCTGGTTTGAGTTTTATATATGTTGCAAAAATATACTCAATTAATAGTGGAGGGAAGCTCGCTTTTGAATATTCAATATATATATATATAAATCTTTTATGTTAGATTTAAAAAGAAGGAAGAATTTGCATCATGTTTTTTCCACATACGATTTTCTTGTTTTATCATGCATGATTTAACGTGATGGTATTGTACAACCTCGCATGCTACCATTAAGTAACTTCTTCTTGGGAACCAACGATAATAATTAAAACCGATTTGCTTTCCTTCTCGACGTAAACAAAATGTTTTGCACTCCTGTTTCTCTCTTCAAAGTTAAAAAGACAAACTTGGATGTTTTCTTACAACAGCTCTGCATTGTCTGTCCTTTCAATCTACACGACTTTGGAGGGTAATCCTTAGATCATATATCCTCTAGTCTTGGATTACAGATTTTCTTTGATTTCTAGGTATTTGCATTCTGTTCTAATAGTTTCATTCTTGTCCTGCTCTTGTAGTTTCAGCTGTGAAGAATCTTCATGGCAAATCAAGGTGATAAGAAGTTAACGTGGATGATAAAGAGTATCATTTTAACCCATTTTAACCCATTTGTGACTGGTGGCTGCAAACGGTAAACATAACTTCTCCTCTATTGTCTTTGTTCATGTGCTTAAATCCTTTTTTTCAGTCGGTTTTTGTAATGTTTCCACTACCAACAGATACTCAGATGCAACAGAGAAATCTGAGAAGGAAAGCATGGATGTCAGTGGCTTTCAAGTGCTGCCTTCACAGGTTAGTCTACAGACGAACGATCATTTGTTTTGCATTAGTATCCTTTGGTCTGATGCTTTATACAATATGTTCCTCCATTCGCAGGTAGAAGCTGTAAGACTTATCTTTAAAAGACATCCAGACATTGCAGTAGAGTTCCGTGCAAAGAACCAACATCTGAGGAAAGCATGCATGGATTTCCTTCTCAGCTTAATCAAGACTTTATGCCAATCACTTGAAGAGCTCTCCAATGAAGATCTTGTGGAAGCAGACGTTGCACTGACGTATTTGAAAGACGCTGGTTTTAAGGTGGATTGGTTGGAGAAGAAGTTGGATCATGTGAAAGTAAAGAAGGAGAAAGAACAGTTTTGTTTGGCTCGGCTACAGGAAATGGAGAATAGTTTATTGGAGATATGGAAAAAATGTTCAGAGCTTGATGCCCTAGTGGAGAAGGAAGAGGCAGAGTTGTCGGACACGAGAACTCCTCTGTCATTCGATGATGTTGTTTGATGACTTGAGTTTTTGAGGCATTTTGTGTTATGTTGTCTAATCAAAACAAGAGTTTCTCTTGTTACGTAATTGAACTTAATGTCATTTTGTGAAAAAAGTATGTTACCGTTATGGTCTATCAAAGTTGTGTCTAACAAATTAGTTGTATGATTGAATCTCTGCATTTCTTGACGAGAAAGTAAATAACTTTGTGCATGAAACATTGATCCTGGAGGGTTCTTGGAGTTCATTAACTAGGTTTTAAAATGAAATTCCCTTTATGTGGGTAGATTTTCAGTCTCACGTGAGTCATTCAGAAACAGAGAATCTATTTTGGATTCGAAGTTGCACTATTAAGGTGTTTCTAGACTCTAGGTTTGCATAACGTACCGAGTTTCTTGATGATGAGGCAATCTCTTTGGGAGTATGAACAGATGTTGGAACTCCAAAAGACGCTTCAGAAGGGAGTGGCTCTGCGTAGACTTCTTTAATAGTCATCCGTTACACAATGGTTAATTCGTAACTATGGTCAGGGCATCAATTTACGAAGTACCAAGACTCATTGCACTCATGCACACTATTCGAGTTTCATGCCTTTTCTTCATTTATTTATATAAGTATTTTGCAGGTAGAATCCCCTCAAAAAGGCAGAAAGCTCTCACAGTCACCAACTGTTTCTTTCTTCCTGTGCATGCAGAGTCATTCAACTTATATTATTTATAATTCTCTTGGACACTATTCTATACTCGCTCCTATACTCACTCCTATACTCACTCCGTTCCAAAAAAACTACTCCCTCCGTTTCAGATTAATTGTCGTTGTAGAGTAAAATTTTCGTTTCAAAATAAGTATCGTTTTATAGTTTCAATGCAAAATTTATTGAGTTTTTATTCTAATCTATTTTTCTATTGGTTGAAATATGGTTAGGTGTATTGGCAGTTGAGTTTTTATTTTGAAAATATGTAAAATTAAATGTTTTCTTAATATGTGTGTCGAAATCTAAAACGACAACTAAAATGAAACGGAGGGAGTATATTTTAGAAAAAATTATTTCAAAAAGATACATTTTTTAATATTTTTAATGCATTCATTAATTGTAAATTGTAAACTTCAAAAATATAATTATACTCTCTCTGTTTCTAAATAATCCATATTCTAGCAAAAAAAATTGTTTCAAAAAGTTACATTTTTTTACTTTTTCAATGCAATTTTTAGTATGTAATAATAATAAATTGTAAACTTCAAAAAAATTAGTTATATTTACTAAATTTTGATTGGTTAAAAGTTATAAAAAATAATTAATGACAAAATATATATTTAATGCTAAGATTTAATGTGTGGAAACACTAAAACATGTAATATTTTGAAACAGAGGGAATATTTATTAAAATTTTATTAGTTAAAAATTATAAAGAATAGTTAACTACAGAAATTAATGTATTTATAACTAAATCCTGATATGTTTTCTTAATAAATGTCAAAATGCTAAAATATGAAACATTTGGAAACGGAAGGAGTATGTGGAAACTAGTCAACTTCTGTTGTTGAATGTGTATTTTAAATCTAAGAATTACATAGTAGAATTTTTTTTTTTTTTTTCTTGATAGTGTTTGATTGTCGTAAGATTACGAACTTGTGCGTGTAATAATGATACGAAGAGTCTTTATCACATCAATTAGGGCTGGGCACAAATATTTGTTACCCGCCTTAAACTCGCTACCCGCCCCGTACTTACCCCGTAAATACAAGTACTCGTTCTAATCAAGGCAAGTAACAAGTTAAGAATTTTAAATATTTGCAAGTTCAAATCAAGTAACAAGGCTTAAATTTATTTTAGGTATTTGACTCGTGTTGACCCGTTACTTGATTTTCAAAATATATTATAACATTTACATTATTATTTCATCTAGTTTAATACTTATATCACATATCAAACATGTGGAATTAAATAATTTTCTCTTTTTGTCTTCAAATTTTATACTACATTATCTTACATCGGTGTAGCATAAGAATCAAAACAATTTTTTTGCTATAAATATAGACAATCACCTGATCATAAAATCTTTGAAATAGAATTTCTATTTTAAAGACTCGACTACAAAATTTTTAAGTTAAGTGAACAAATACAAGTACAGCAAGTTAATCGCAAGTATCTCATATATAGATGAGTACTCGCTTAATCAAGTATTTGGTATTAGCAATTACAAGTATAAGGCAATTTTTTTACTATTCGAATAAAGCAAGTCGGATTACAAGTAAAGCAAAAATCCCAGATATTTGTTCCGTGTCTAGCCCTACTAATAAGTAATCGAACAAGTCAAGTAACTTGCAAGTAACATGTTTTGGGACGAGTACTCGATATAACAAGTACTCGTTTTCGACAAGGCAAATACCAAGTCCAAAAATTCATTACTCGTTCAAGGGAAGGCGAGTATCAAGTATACGTAAAAACGCAAGTACTCGCCTTGCGCCCACCTCTAACATCAATGGCCATGCAAGTTGGTAAGAAGTTTTCTTGGGTGATAAAGAACTTCTCCTCATTACAATGTATAAGATCTGCTACTCTGCACCAGTGCTGATCGGTGACTGGCTGACTGCAAATGGTAAACAGAGAAGTTTCGTTCTTTTTCAAATGTTTTTGTCGATCTAAATACAAGATGACTTGTTTTGGTGACTTGTTTTGTTTCTTGTTTTTGTTCAGGGGTCTTTATGCATATCCTAAGGGAAACAATGTTGATTACTTGTCTCTCTTTCTGGAAGTTGCTGATTCAGAATCATTGCCTTCTGGATGGAGAAATTATATTCCCTCCGTTTCAGATTAATTGTCGTTGTAGAGTAAAATTTTCGTTTCAAAATAAGTGTCGTTTTATAGTTTCAATGCAAAATTTATTGAGTTTTTATTCTAATATATTTTTCTATTGGTTGAAATATGGTTAGGTGTATTGGTAGTTGAGTTTTTATTTTGAAAATATGTAAAATTAAATGTTTTCTTAATATGTGTGTCGAAGTCTAAAACGACAACTAAAATGAAACGGAGGGAGTATATGTTAATTTCCGACTGTTGATAGTAAAACAAGTCTTGGGAATTGATATAGCACTCAAGGTGATTCTCACTCCAGTGATCAAAAAAATGTCTCTTGTTTTAAGGGAAAATGGATTTTTTATTCCTCAACTAATTGAAATATGTACTTTTAATACTCATGTTTTGGTTGCACAAATTTAATCCTCATCTTATCATTGACCGCGCAAATTTGTAATTAAGGTCTAAGATTGTCATTCGCTCTAACCTAAGTACTCCTCTAATACCTATATATACTGTAACAATGACACTACAAAAAACCACAGCGACAACATATTTCATAGTTAATTCCTCGTAAAAGAATTTTTATGAAGAATTAACTATGAAAGTCATTTCGTCGTTTTACGTAACGCACATTTCCTCGCCAATTCGTCGTAAAGTTACGAGAAAACTTTTCCTCGTAAAGTTACGAGAAAATTTTTCCTCGTAAAGTTACGAGAAAACTTTTCCTCGTAAATATCAGGTAACCATTTCGTCGTAAAAATCATGTAAGCTTTTCACGTAAAGAAGACGTAAAGTCTTCCTCGTAAGGCCCACATAAAATTTTCCACGTAAAGAACACGTAAATAGTTCCTCGTAAGATACTCGTAAAAGTTTTCTCGTAATAACCATATAATATTTTCCTCGTAAAACTCTCGTAAATCATTCCTCATAATGTACACAAAAATGTTTCCTCGTAAAATCCTAGTTATATGTTTTCAGAATTCCTTGTTAAGGTGTCGTAATCTTGCTATGAATTTACTTCGAATCTTAATTTTCCAAAAAAAAATATATATATTCAAAATTATTATAAATTTATTTCTAAATTATAAAAAAATTAAATAATAAATCAAAATAAAAATATTATAAAATTTTTAAATTTATGATACAGTGTTAAATTTATGATACAATAAAAAGAAAATAAAAACTAGTTGGGATTGTCTGTTTGCATGTCCTGGTAGTGTTCTCGGCTCCTTTACTCTACCGTTTTCTCTTCTTGCTGTGTGCGGGGTGGCTCTGGAACGGGATATTGGCTCCGCATCGCTGCCAACAAAGTCTCCCACTAAGGATTACTAGCCGCTATAACGTCCAGAAAGCCCTCAACTCCACTCATACGAGCTCGAGCCAAGTCCAACTCGGAATGCAGCTCAGTGACCACATCATCCCGTCTTTGACCATAAGACAATGTCGCTCTTGGGACATCGTTGACGGATCCAATCCCCATTGTACGTCCTTTTTTCTTAGAGACAACCTAAAAAAAGATTAATGTTAGTGATATAAAAAATTAGATTAAATGAATAATAATTTTTCAAAAAGTATAAATAGTTTACTTCTTCGTAAATCTGATTGACTTCAAGTGTCGATAAGGTAACCGATATTCCATCAGGGGGCTGCTGGGTCAGCTGGATTTGGCGATCTTCAATCTGAGCAACCACATCGTTGTAGATTTGCTCAAACCTACGATCTACAAATTGCCCAGCCTTGTTCTTGTGGATCTTCTCGTAAAGATCCTTAAGAGACGGGAGAGATCCCGTCTCTTTGGCCTAAAAAACATTTTAAGAAGTTAGAATAAAAAAAAACAAGAAAATATTTATCATTTCCAGGCAGACACCGGCGTGGGATTTTTGACCCGTAGTGTGAAGCATCTCTCGTCAGACGGGAGGCGGAGTAACTGTTGGAGATTCTAATGGACGATGGGAGGTTCCAATAATGGATGAGACCATCCCACACTTCCTTGGTGAGTTCAACGGGTTTTCCTTGCTCATAACCCTTCATGATCCAATCGTCCTTCCAGTTGGATACCGTGTCCAACAATCGTGAGTTTTCCTTCCCGATAAACATCTTCTTCACCCTCTCGTTCACCCCAATGTTTTGATGTAACAGAAAAAATTAAATTAATAATTAGTTTAAAAATAATTAAAAGTTGTAATAATAATTTTAAAATAAAATTTATATACATAATTAATAGTAACTTACCAGAAATATTTTGTACCACATCTTTCTGATGTGGTGCGGCGTTATTTTCCAGTTCGGATGAGGCTCGGAGAAGTACCTTTTGATGGCATCGGTTACGCTCCGAGCGACACAACCGTCAACCCCAAACCTGAAAAAACAAAATAAAAGTATTTAAATTACTTATTATTGTTATAAAAAAATTGCACAATAGAAATTTAACGTACCACAAAGTTTCGTCCGATCGGTCGGGTCTAAGACTGGTAAATCTTCTCAGTGTGGCTGAGCGAGAAGGTCCTCGACGGTGTACAATCTTTTCAATCTATCTGTAATTGGTAAGTACCACATCTATTGGTACGATACCCTATTACGTCCTCGTCCTTGCAGTTTGAATCGTGGCTTCTTACAGAATCGACATTCTTCTAACTTCTCATCATCTCCTCAGTAGATCATGCAATTGTCGATACAAACGTCTATCATCTCCGAAAGGTAATCCAAGACTATAAACCAGTTTCTGAATCTCATAATAAGAATCAGCAGACACATTGCCTTCTGGCAAATACTCTTTAAACAAGTATGCTCATGCATTCATGCAACTTTGAGATAGAGCATGATCAGTTTTAATACTCATCATTCTAACAGCCAACGACAATTTAGAGAGATATTCTCTATAACCACTGTAAAGTGGTTGATTCGCATCATCTAACATTTCATAAAACGTTTTTGCATCTATGTTAAGTTCTTCAACTTCATCATGAACTACAAATGCATCAACTACTATATCATGAACCTTATCATAATCTACCATTTGCTCCGCCTGATGGTAACTATGTTCATTATGCAATTGATCAATCAGTTCATCCTGAAAATTGCTATTACTACTACTAGCTTCATTCTCATAACTATAACATTCTCCATGTTGAAACCAAATATAGTAATTGTACGTGAAACCTCTATTTATTAAATGCTTCCATACACTTTCACGAGTTGCCAATTTTGAATTATTGCATTTTTGACAAGGACATAACATCTTACCGCTTTCCTGGGCGAGCGGTGTAGAACTTGCTTGATACATAAATGTCTCCATCCCTTCAAGGTATTCCTTCGTCACACTCCCGTTAGCATCTCTGTGCGTATAAATTCACCTCCGCAACTCGAAAAAATTCTCATCAACCAATTTTTTTTTTCTTTTACGTTTTAAGTTTTCTTTTTTGGTATGTTTCAAATGAAACACAAAAGACATATTTATAGGAAATTTTTGAAACTGGTAGGTGAAATTTTACTAGGAATTTACAAAGAAATATTGTTAGGTAGCTTGAACACAAAACGTGTTACAACTAAAATGTTGGTGCACTCGAAATATTGTTGTAATATAGACATTAATAATTTTCTCATAAAATACACGGTACATTTACGAGGAAATTACGAGGAATTCTTGTTTCCTCGTAAAATCCTTGTTATATTGCGTATTTTTACGACGAAACGGTTTCCTTATTTTCTAACGATAAATTACATTGAATATTGTTTTCCATGTAACTTTCTCGTAAAATCAATGTAATTTTACGAGTACAATATTTCCTCGTAAAGTTTCCTCGCTAATTACGTATTTTCTTGTAGTGTGAAGTCTAATGAGATTCATTAAGCATAGAATCACATACTCCCTTCTTTGCTTTCTTAGCAGTAAATGTAATATAAAACTTCCTCCGTTTTATAATAAGTTTTTTACACACAAATTAAAAAAAATTATTTAATTTTCTATTTTATCTCTATTTAATACAATTATTTATTTATTTTATTAATTTATGAATTAAAATAGGGCAAAAATTAAAAATTTGGTTAATACTTCCTCCGTTTCATATTAAGTGTCATTTTAAAGATTTTTTTTGTTACAAAATAAGTGTCGTTTTAGCATTTCAATGCATAATTTATTGATTTTATTTTTTAGTTTAATTTTTTATTGGTTGAAATATAGTTAGGTGTATGGGTAAATTTGTTTTTATATAGAAAACATACAAAATTAAATGTTTTCTTAATTTTTGTGTAAAAAGCTAAAACGACACTTATTATGAAACAGAGAGAGTATATACATTGGAAATACTCAATCTGTTCCTAAATATAAGATGTTTTAGGCTAATCACACTTATTAAGAAAATTACTTTTTATCTAAAAAGTATTAATAAAAATATAAATTAAAAATATTTGAACAATTAAAAAATAGAACTATTAAATTTGATTGATTACAATTTTTTTGATAAAAGTTAAAATTACCTAGAAATATGAGAACATCTTACATATTGAAACATAAAAATTCTTTTAAACATCTTTTATTTAGGAACGGAGAGAGTATAAAATAACACTTGTAATGAAATAAAATTTAAAAGGTAAAATGACAGTTAATATAAAACAGAGGAATACTAGCATCCCAGCGGCTATTAATGTTATTGAATGTAGAAACTCGGAAACACCAATAGTTACTCCCGCTCAGACCAATTACCTAAGCGATCTTCTTGGGAATCAACCAACTATGTGGATATAAAACGATTTGCTTTCCTTCAAGTCGTTTAACCAGTCATCCTCTAGTTTTTGATGTTTTTAAGAGCATTTCCAATGTAAAACTTCATTGTTTCTTCTAAAATGGAGTAAAAGTGATTATCTAGTAAAAATGCTTCAACCCTACTTTATTTCTCATTTCATAATGGAGTAATGAACAAACAAAAAATAGATTACTCCATTTTTGGAGTAAACACTATTATAGAGTGAGAAATGAAGTACAGTTGAAGCTTTAGAAGCCGGAAAACCGAACTGATATAAACAAAATAATAAAACAATGTTAAGGAAAGTGACGGATCAAAAGACGAAATGAAACCGGGAAGAAAACGTTTTTTAGAAACGAATATGGAGGCGAGATATGATCTCTTTCCTTAACTCTAAATATTCGTTCTGTAGTGAGACAGAACTGTACGAATATCGAGTCCCAGGATATAACCATGGAAGACGAAATCACACTTCACTTGTGATCGTCTCGACGAACTATGGAATCTACGAAACACTCTCGAACTAAGAGACTTACGCTAAGGGATTTTTCTTGGTTTTCGATGTGAAAGTGTGTGAGAAATGAAGGAGGAGGAGTTTGTATTTAAAGAGGAGGTGAGAAGCGGTTTTTCAAAACTGTTGCAAACGTTTTCCAAAAATATCTCAAAGATCTCGGAGTGAAACGTTGAGCATCTTTCTCCGCAAGTCTCTCGTAGTTGACTCGTTCTGATCCGTTTCGAACAGAAAAACTTCGTGTCGTTTTTCAACGAACTCCACGTTGTTTACACACGAATGTCATGCTGTTTTTTCAGAAATGAAATGGCAAAACGTTGAGTTTAATTGGGCCCAAAAAGAACATCTTTTAGTGGCCTTGGGGCCACATTCTCCCAAGCCCACTCGCACTCCCACGCCCACGCCCACGCCCACGCCCACGCCCACGCCCACGCCGAGCCGAGCCGGCCGGACGGCGGCGGCGGCGCGCGCGTGGGGAGCCATCCTATCCTCTGAGCCGTTTGAACAATGATAACTCATGTACATATATATACTCCTCAACTCTCCCACTCTTACACGATGTGGGACAAACCATTTGTCACTTGTTAAATAAAGCCAAAGCCTCATATGAGAGTTTGTGGGCCATTTCTTTTTCACATTTTCCAATTTAATTGGCCCAACAATCCCCACATGAATAGAAATGACTCTAGACATATGCACTGTGTTCGGTAGACTCTAGTTACTATACTTATTCTAATCCTGACTAGACTAGACAGACTTATCGAGAGTGTTAGCGAAAAATTCACTGTGTTTGAGTTGGTGGCATTTTTAAGCCTTGAACCACTCATAGTTAATATCTGTCGGGTTTACTTTACCAGAAGGTGAACATGATGTCTTGAACCAACTGGTGTTTTATGTAGAGCGAGACAACATGCATAACGCAGCTTCATTTTCTCGTAGAACTTAGTTCTCTATTGTGTTCGTTGTGGCCCTGAACTATTCCTGGTTTTCATGAGTGAACTTAGAGAATATACCTTTGCATTCATTCTCCTAGAAACGGCCCCATTTCACTCTCATTAGGTGATTAACCATGAAAAGTATTTAGTAATACTCCGCTTTAGAAGATATGGAATCATTAAAAGCTTATGCTTATTATCCTTGACACATTCGTTAGCACTTTTATCATCTTTAGGAGCTGGGAAGAGACTACTTTGTCTCAAAGTGCTTGTCGTAGATTTTGTTTGATTTTGTTTTCCCTTTGAACCTACGTCAAGAAATGATAATAAGCCAAGACCCGTTTTGCAAACTCGCTTAAAGCGTTCGCAGAAACCGTCAATGAAGGCGTTTTGATTGTTTTACAGACTCGCTAAAAAGCGTCCATGGAAACAAATTGTTTTTATAAGGTTTTAATAATCGTGTAACAATAAACATTCGCGATAGTGCTATATAGCAAAACGCAAACCGTTATGAGATACTTAAGAAACATTTCGCGGAAGTGCTACAAAGCAGATCGAAAACACCGTTTCAAAAAACGTTTACAAATCCTTAAATGAACCGTTTAATAAATCGTTTTCAATCTGATTAAAGCTTTTGAACAGAAAGCAAAATTAGAGTTAAGATTGTAGAAGCCGGAAAACCAAACTGATATAAACGAAATAATAAAACAATGTTAAGGAAAGTGACGGATCAAAAGATGAAATGAAACCGGGAAGAAAACGTTTTTTAGAAACGAATATGGAGGCGAGATATGATCTCTTTCCTTAACTCTAAATATTCGCTCTGTAGTGAGACAGAACTGTACGAATATCGAGTCCCAGGATACAACCATGGAAGACGAAATCACACTTCACTTGTGATCGTCTCGACGAACTATGGAATCTACGAAACACTCTCGAACTAAAAGACTTACGCTAAGGGATTTTTCTTGGTTTTCAATGTGAAAGTGTGTGAGAAATGAAGGAGGAGGAGGCTGTATTTAAAGAGGAGGTGAGAAGCAGTTTTTCAAAACTGTTGCAAACGGTTTCCGAAAATCTCTCAAAGATCTCGGAGTGAAACATTGAGCAACTTTCTCCGCAAGTCTCTCGTAGTTGACTCGTTCTGATCCGTTTCGAACAGATAAACTTCGTGTCGTTTTTGAACGAACTCCACATTGTTTACACACGAATGTCATGCTGTTTTTTCAGAAACGAAATGGCAAAACGTTGAGCTTAATTGGGCCCAAAAAGAACATCTTTTAGTGGCCCTGGGGCCACATTCTCCCAAGCCCAAGCCCAAGCCCAAGCCCAAGCCCAAGCCCAAGCCCAAGCCCAAGCCCACGCCCACGCCGAGCCGAGCCAGCCGGACGGTGGCGCGCGCGTGGGGAGCCATCATATCCCCTGAGCCGTTTGAATAATGATAACTCATGTACATATATATACTCCTCAACTCTCACACTCTTACACGATGTGGGACAAACCATTTTTCACTTGTTAAATAAAGCCAAAGCCTTATATGAGAGCTCATGGGCCATTTCTTTTTCACATTTTCCAATTTAATTAGCCCAATAATCCCCCACATGAATATAAATGACTCTAGACATATGCAGACTAAATGTAGACTCGATAGACTCTAGTTACTATACTTATTGACTAGACTAGACAGACTTATCGAGAGTGTTAGCGAAAAAAATCACTGTGTTTGAGTTGGTGGCATTTTTAAGCCTTGAACCACTCATAGTTAATATCTATCGGGTTTACTTTACCAGAAGGTGAATATGATGTCTTGAACCAACTGGTGTTTTATGTAGACCGAGAAAACATGCATAACGCAACTTCATTTTTTCGTAGAACTTAGTTCTTTATTGTGTTCGTTGTGGCCCTGAACTATTCCTGGTTTTCATGAGTGAACTTAGAGAATATAGCCTTGCATTCATTCTCCTAGAAACGGTCTCATTTTACACTCGTTAGGTGATTAACCATGAAAAGTATTTAGTAATACTCCGCTTTAGAAGCTATGGAATCATTAAAAGCTTATGCTTATCCTTGACATATTCGTTAGCACTTTTATCATCTTTAGGAGCTGGGAAGAGACTACTTTGTCTTAAAGTGCTTGTCGTAGATTTTGTTTGATTTTGTTTTCCCTTTGAACCTACGTCTTGGGATCTCCAGTCATGATAGGTAGGGTTGCAATCAAGCATCTTCATTTGTTATAGGCTTTAAACCCATTCCTTTTGATGATTAGCAATTATATCTCGTGGCAAACCTTTAGTGAATGGATCCGCTAGGTTGTCGGTCGATTTGATGTAGTCAATTGTGATTACACCATTTGAGATAAGTTGTCTAATAGTTTTATGTCGTCTTCTGATGTGAGGAGATTTACCATTGTAGAGATTATTCTGAGCCTGAGCTATAGCTGATTGACTATCACAATTTATGCGTATAGCTGGTACATGTTTCTCCCACATAGGAATATCTTCCAAAAAAATTCTAAGCCATTCAGCTTCTTCTGTTGCTTTGTCTAAGGCTAAGAACTCAGATTCCATGGTGGATCTGGCTAATACTGTTTGCTTGGTAGATTTCCACGAAATTGCTGCTCCTCCTAGTGAAAAGACATATCCACTTGTGGATTTTGAGTTTTTAGAATCTGATATCCAGTTAGCATCACTGTATCCTTCTAAAACCGCTGGTTTTTTACCATAGTGAAGCCCAAAATCTTTGGTATGACGCAAGTAATTGAGTACTCTCATTATAACTTTCCAGTGTTTATGACCTGGATTACTTGTATATTGACTAAGTACGTTTACTGCGTGCGCTAGATCTGGTCTAGTACAATTTGTTAAGTACCTCAGACTTCCGATCACTCGTGCATACTTGTTTTGTGAAACCGCTTCACCTGAATTCTTTGTTAAGTGAAGTAAGGGATCTAACGGAGTTTTTGCAGTACCGTTAGAGTAATTTTTAAACCTCTCTAATATTGTTTGAGCATAATGAGATTGAGTTAAAATAATTTCGTTTGAATTTCTTGTGACTTTGACCCCAAGAATAACATCTACTAATCTCAAATCTTTCATCTCAAATTTTCCTTTGAGCATGTTCTTTGTTTGATTGATAATATCTTTATTGCTTCCAATAATAAGCATATCATCTATATATAAGCATAACAAAACATACCCATTTTTGATAGTTTTGTAGTATATGCATTTATCACATTCATTAATTTTGAAACTATTTGACAACATTGCATTGTCAAATTTTTCATGCCATTGTTTAGGATCTTGTTTAAGCCCATAGAGTGACTTTACAAGTCGACAAACTTTGTCTTCTTGTCCAGAAATGACAAAGCCCTCAGGTTGTTTCATGGCAAAACATTGAGCTTAATTGGACCCAAATAGAACATCTTTTAGTGGTCCTGTGACCACATTCTCCCAAGCCCAAGTCCAAGCCCAAACCCACGCCGAGTCGAGCCAGCCGGACGGCGGCGCGCATGTGGGGAGCCATCCTATCCCATGAGCCATTTGAACATTGATAACTCATGTACATATATATATATACTCCTTAACTCCCCCACTCTTAAACTATGTGGGATAAACCATTTGTCACTTGTTAAATAAAGCCAAAGCCTCATATGAGAGCTTGTGGGCCATATCTTTTTCACATTTTCCAATTTAGTTGGCTCAACAGAAGCAATTTTTATTTCATATTTATTTTTATTCTATTTTGGAGGAAAAAAATGAAATTGGGTTGGAAATACCCTAAGTGTTGTATGACTTAATGGTACTGGGTCCACCGTGGAAACTTAGTTAGAGACTTTATTTGTTTACTAGGAACGTTTTGTCGCATCGATGGAGAAGGAAGTTGGAGAAAAGGTCGTCACCGTGATGCAAAATTTCTCCTTTGTTAATTCCGAGAAGTGCTATTCTGAATCTCTGATCCATTAGCAATCCGTGGCTTCAAATGGTAAAAAAAACTAACTTTCCTTTCAAGTCTTCTTGTCCTTTTAGGTCTGGTGATTAATTTTCACTTCTTTTTTTTTTTTTTGATAAGTATGTGAATATCATTAAAATGAAGCAAGTTTGTACTTGTACAAAAGATTTAAGCTAACAAAATCAGTTGATGCCAAAAAAGAATAAAAATCATCAAACGATTTTCATGATGGGATAGGAGAATCCCAACAGCAATAGTCCCCCACTAAGAGAACGTAAGCCATCTGCGCATGAGGGCATGAAATTTCTTCCTTCCTGTCCTTGCAAGAATTGTGTTTCTGATATGACGGTCAATGACTTTGAAGAGGAGATGGGTAGAAGAGCGCACATCATTGTGGATGCGGTTGTTTCTCTCTAGCCATAGATGATAGATGACTGCTTGAGCGGCAAGCTTACGGAGGGTAGAAGGACAAATAGTGTCTTTCATACGCAGCCACTCAATAAACGCTGTCCAAGTGTGGAATAGGATGGGTTGATATCCCAACCTTCTAGTGATCAGTTTCCATAGTTGCTCGCTGTATCTGCACCGGAGGAAGAGATGGTCCCTGTTTTCATCAAAGATATCACATAAAATACATGATTTATCACTGATATCAGCCCATGTAGCAATACGAGATCTTGTTGGCAGCCTATCCAGATGAGTTACCCACATGTGGAAAGCATGCCTCGGAACGTGACCACCAAACCAAACCACCAATTCCCAGTCAACACAAGTAGACCTATCTCTAACACTTTCCCAAGTTCGAGCTGTGTTGAAATAGTCTAAGTGAAGTTCGTCCACAAACCATTTGTAACTGTCCTTCGAAGAAGATAACACAGGAGGGGGAACGGAGCAAAGGATGATATGAATTTGCTCTGCTTGTTGAGACCGTGCTGGTCGTAAGGTCCAACCGGTGCTGGTACAACACTCTGATATTTTTGAATGGAGAGGAACACCAAGTTGTCTCGGACCATCCCCCCCCCCCCCCCAACAAGTTAATTAAAGGACCTATCGGTAACCAATAATCAAACCAGAAGCTAGCCTGCTCTCCATTACCCACTTCACATCTCAGGAAATTTTCAGCGAGGGGCCTCAGCTTTAATATAGATTTCCAAATCCAAGATGTCTGCTTCTTAGCATCTAGACTCCAAATACTGAGACCCTTGAGACGATGGCGTTTGGTCCAAGAAGCCCAGAGCGACTCTGATTCACTGTGAAGGAGCCATACCAGCTTTAGCGCGAGTGTTCTGTTCCAAGTACTGAGGTCCCTAAGGCCCAGCCCCCCTTCAGAACGAGGAAGACAAACCACTTTCCAAGAGACCTTAGCTGCTGCTTTATCTGTGATGTTTCCATTCCATAAAAATCGAGAACATAAAGATTCAACTGCCCTAATACAACCTTTAGGAAGAACAAAGGATGAGAACCAGAAATTTAAGGTACTAGTAATGACAGAAGAGAGTAATTGGCGTCTTCCTGCAAAAGAAAGTGCACGAGAGGTCCAGGAGGAAAAACGACTTTTGAGCTGGTCCATAAGAGGCCTGTAGTCACATATACGCAGCTTCCGATGCATAAGGGGAAGACCAAGGTAGCGGACAGGTAGTGATCCGAGGGAGAAACCGAGACTTGATAAGTCAGTGGTTTCTACTTGGTTCATACCCGCCACAAACAATTCTGTTTTGGTCCTATTTGTATGAAGACCCGACCAAGTAGCGAAGCTGTCCAAAGTTGCTGCAATTTGGTAGAGAGAGCTCTGCTGACCGTCAAAGAAAACCATTATATCGTCAGCAAATGCTAGATGAGAAATAGCTGGATCAGATGCTGAAGGGTGATAGCCGATCGCGCCGGTTTGGAAGTTCTTGTTGAGAAGTTGTGCAAAGACTTCCATAGCAAGAACAAATAGATATGGGGGTCGCCTTGACGCAGACCCCGAGAGCCTCTAAAATAACCCCCCAGCTCGCCATTAACTGATACCGAGAACCTTGTGGTAGTGATACATTGAGCAATTAGATTTATAAAGGATTCCGGGGAACACAGCGCCTTGAGGATCAACAAGATAAAGTCCCAGTTTAGAGAGTCAAATGCCTTCTTTAGGTCCACCTTAAGCAAAGAGCGTTTGGAAATGTTTTTCCAATTGTATCCCTGGATTAGCTCTGTGGCCAGAAGGACGTTTTCCACAAGCAGTCTGCCCGGTATAAACGCGGATTTGGTGTCCGAGATCACCGATGGGAGCACTTGTTTCAGCCTATTTGCTAAGAGCTTTGAGATGACTTTATACACTGTGTTACAGCATGAGATGGGTCTGAAATCTGAGACCAACAGGGCGCTTTGTTTCTTAGGGATAAGAGTTAAGATTGTTGCATTCCATTGCTGTAGCATCTTCCCTGAGACAAAGAATTCCTGAATGGCCAGAATCATGTCAGGCCCTACCGTTTTCCAATGATGAGTGAAGAACTCAGCCGGGTAACCTTGTATGATATGGTTTTGAAATCTTTGGACTCTCGCAGGTACAATCTGTGAGGCTTATATTTGAAAGACACCCTGATACTGCAGTAGAATTCTGTGCAAAGAACCAGCATCTGAGGACAACATTTATGAACTTCCTACTTAGCTTAATCGAGACGCTGTATCAGCCACTTCAGGAGCTCTCCAGTGAAGATCTAGTGGAAGCGGACATAGCCTTAACATACTTGAAAGATGTTGGATTTAAGGTGGATTGGTTGGAGAATAAGCTGGACCAACTAAAGGAAACGAAGGAGAAAGAGAAGGCTTGCGAGGCACGTGTGCAAGAAATGGAGGCACAGCTTTATGACTTGAAGCACAAGTTTGAGATTGCAAAGGCTGAGTTGTCTGTCACTAGAGCTCCTCTCTCCTTCGATGATTTTGTTTGATCATTTTCTAACTGGTCGAAACTGAGTATGGTGAAGCATTAATGAAAACAAAACAGAGTACTCTGCTTTCTTAGCAATTACGTTTTAGTATTTTTTCAGTATAACCTTTGATATTTTAAGATTTCTATTATATTTAGTATTTGTTCGCCCCTGGTTTATACCAAATCCTATATAAAACTTTCGATAAAAAGAAATCTCAACAACCTTCACAAAGCTTTAAATCTATTAATTTAACAAACTCCAAATTATGTTTGATTTGTTATTGTAACCTAATTTTTTTTTCCACTTTCTTAGAACGAAATCAACTTTTTAATATCTTAAATTTATATAGAGAGGCACATGCACCAAGAGTGTAGGTAAACCGTAAGATTAAAAACTGTTGGCTGCGTGTTACTCTAGAGTTTTAGGGTTTTTCTTACACTTATGTTCTGCTAGTTTGATTGCAGAACAATCATGGGGGAGCACTCAAGAAAGAAGATAACTTGGACGATCAAGAACTTTTCATCTTTGCAACGTGAGAAACTTTGTTCTGATCCATTCGTGGTCGCTCGTTGCAAATGGTAAGGCTTTCAAGTGCTTTTTTCCATAGAGATTCAGGTGATATCTCCCACACAGTCGTCTTGTTTGCTGCAGGCGTCTTTGTGCCTATCCCAAGGGAAACAACGTTGACTACTTGTTTCTGTTTCTTGAAGTCGCCGATCATGACTCTCTGCCTTGTGGATGGAGAAGAAACGTTCAATATTCCCTAAGTATAGTAAATCAAAACACCATAAAACATTCCAGACAAAATGGTGATTATTTCTTCACCACTGCTCGCTTTTGCAAGAGATCCAAATTGTTGTCATTGACAATATCACTTGTTATGTTTGGTTACGAATTATTATATAGACTTTTCTTGGTACTAGCATGCTCGGTCCAGAGCATAGGCAAAGAAACTGGTCGCTTAGGACATACAATTTTACACTTTTAGCTGTATGTAGGACACATTATGAATGATAAGAACACAAACTTTTATTTGACCGTAAATTAAATGTCAGACAGTAGTGTTGTATGTTTATCAAGGGTGTTTTCTGTGTAAGGGTGGTTTTAAATTAGTTTTGAAGCTTTGTGCCAAGTTGTGAACATTGTTTTTCATTCCACATGAGAGTATTTCTTGCAATGCTTTATTTTTATTTTTTTCCTGAATACCGGGAGATTTGGCGGTAAACCCGTAATCTTTCCAGATCTGAAACCACAACATCTAATGCTTTACTCAATGTCACTGGAGTGATTACGTGACTTGAGATTTGTGTATTTTACAGATGAGCAAAAGTGGTTTGGTGAGGAGTCTCCCCGTAGGGGTTGTGTATCCATGTTTCCCCTTAATGAGATCCATGCAAAAGAGAGTGGATATTTGGTAAACGGAGAACTCAAAATTGTTGCTGAGATTGAGGTTATTGAAGTTCTTGGCAAGTTAGATATAACAGAGGAAACTTCAACAATAATAGAAACCATCGATGTTAATGGCTTTCAAGTTCTTCCTTCACAGGTTAGTAATCTAAGATTATGTCTTCTGAATAAGAATTCTTCTTTATGTTTTTGTTTTTACTTTCAGATGGAACTTGTGAGCCGTTTGTTAGAAAGACACCCAGAGATTGCATCTGATTTTAGTACAAAGAACTCAAATCTTAGGACGGGTTACATGAGTTTGCTACTTAGTCTTATTGAGACTCTGCGCCAGTCGCATCACGAGCTCTCCAAGACTGATCTGGCCGAGGCAGATGCTGCTTTGGGATCCATGACTAACGCTGGATTTAAATTGGATTGGTTAGAGAAGAAACTCGATGAGATGGCCGAGAAGAAGGAGAAAGAGGAGGCTGGTGAGATTCGAGTGCAAGAAATCGAGGAAGAGTTGAAGGATTTGAAGCACAAGTGCTCAGACCTGGAAGCTCAGCTGGAGAAGGAAAAGCTAGAACTATCGGCTGCAAAAGCTCCTATCTCATTCGATGATGTTATGTAATGTGTTCTCTAGATACTTAGAGGTTTTTATTTGTTATTTTTATCCGTTTGCAATCTTGGTTCTGTGATGTTGTTTGGATAATGAAGTCATCAGTGACTTAAGGCATACATCTGCTGCATTATATCCCATTGGTTTTGTGAACAAACAGTTTAAGCTAGGTTACTTGATGACAAAGTAATTGTTATGTGTCTAAACACAGTGTGGTGAATAAGAAAAACCTTTCCTGCATTTGATTCTCACTATATCAATGTTGAAAAGAGAAGGAATAAATCAATATATGTTTGTTTTGTATTTTTATAGAACTCCCTAAACATTATTTGAAAAGTAATTTGTATATGTGTATCACCACACTCATTCTCACAAAAAAAGAAAAAATGAAATAGTGTTAGAAAATAGTGACATGACATCAGCTTATCTATAACATGTAAAATTTTCTTATAAAATATTATATTTTTTGTTATAGGTTTTTAAGTATGGTAATAACTTATAACTTTATTAATTCATATTTTTTTTGTAAAAAAATCTAAATATAGTAATGATTAATCTTTTATATCATTATTTACATATTTTGTATAAATATTTATTTTTGGCAAGACTTTTGAAATATATTAATAACTAATAATTTATATATCACCACTAAAATATAATTTTCAAAACATTATTTGAAAATTGATTTTGTACATATTTTCATTATCATTTTTGAAAATAGTGGCATATCATCAACCTAACTGTAACATGTAAAATTTCTTTATAAAAATTTATATTTTTGGTAATAATTTTTAAATATGGTAATGATTATTAAATTTATAGCATTATTTAAAAGTTAAAATTTCTCTATAATGATCATTTTGGCAAGACTTTGAAACATATTAATAACTAATAATTTATATATCACCAATAAAAAATAAATAAATAAATAATACTTATATGAAAATAAAATAAATATAATTAAATTTATTTTAATTAACTTATATATCATATTTTATATATATATATATATATATATATATATATATATATACTAAAATTAATTGTAAGTGTGCATTAACAAATACAAACTAACGCAATATTAATCAATTAAACTTTTTGTTGACGATTAAATTTATAAAAAAATATTAGCATTATCAGTTTATTAGATTAATTGACAAATTGAGTTTTACCAAGTTTAATGTATTTTAACTGTATATTTCAATAGAAATTCAAAATTTATTAAAATTTATACAATTAAATATAGACGTCGTTTAAATTAGAAGATAAGAAACATATTTAAAATAGAATAATTTCATTTTATATACACCAATAACACTATAATTTGAAAAAATGGAACTTCCACTGTTCAATTTTCACAATGACTATTGTACTCTTACTTCCTCTAAATGGACACATATTAGCCCAAACAAATAAGAAACATTTACACTATAAGACACTTTTTGACTTCATAATTTCACTATAGGACACTTCTTTCTATCCACACACTTTTTCTTAACTAATCAGTCTATTTCGTTACTTTTTCTAACCAATGTGGTCTCCATTCTCTTTTCTATTATTTTCTTTTCTTTATCATTTAGAAAAACTGAATTGGATTTTTTTTCTTCTAAAAATCAAAATAACTAAGATGGAGAATACGAAAGGATGTTGTCCATCCCTAAAGGTCTTTTTTTTATTTGGTGCTCAAGCTCAATCCGTGAAAAATCTTCCTAATAAGCCAACACCAACGTGACTTAGCAGCTGATGAACTTTGTTGTCGGTAACCTCAAACCACAAATCCATCCCGTTACAGCTTTTTCACAATCCACGTTGTCAAATCGTCTCCTCCTCGTCATGGTTGTCACACTCAGGATCAAAGTTGTGGCCGCCGGAACCGTCGTCACAGATCGAAGAAAAAACTTATCTGGATCAACAATGGTGAACTTTTGGTTATTTGCACATTTGGTCCTCAGACTCTTTTTCTCCTCTAATTTGTCCCAAACTTTTAATTTGTTCAAGTTTGTTCACAAATCTATCATGAAACTTGTAATTATGAAATCCAGATCAAAGAAATATTCTGATTTGCAAAATTAGTCCTTGCCATTTTGTTTTATTTCATTTTATCTCTCATATTTTTTCAAATCTACAATTTAGCTTCTATTATATATATATTTAAATGGATCTTGATGGCATGGAGTCATAGACATAAACTTCCAAATGTATGTTAAAACCTATTCGGTGTACAAATGAACATGTGTACATGTGAATTTTCATGAAATACTTGTACATTTGAACATTGAAATATATGTACACGCATTGACGATATAGATCTTACAAATACTTAAACTTGCAAATGTATGTAAAGAATGTATTCAAGGTACAATGAATCATTATAAAAGTGAACTGGTGTACATTTAACATACACCAGTGTATATGTGAGTTGTTGTATATGTGGACAATTCTGTGATATGTAAATATACACACTAATGCAATATATACATCTAAATGATTAAATCAAAATAAAATGAGATATTAAAAATCATTAAGAACATGAGATATCATTTATGTACACATGAAAGATAACAAATACATACATGGATGACATACTAACATACACCGGTGTACATGTGAGTTGTCGTCTGTGTGGACAAGATTTATGTGTACATTTAGATGATATTTAAATGTACAAATATTTTTTTTGTTCACTCAAATATACAAATGTTAAAATTTTCAAATCTATATTATATATTTATAAATGAGAACATGTTAAAAGTTATTATGATTTGTGACATGTATGGAACGCATCAAGAAAATCATGTGGTTTGCCTTGTCGTGGTACCATAAGCTTCTCTTCGAAACCATCATCATTGTGGAAACAGAAACAAAAAATGCCATGTTATATGATTGAAATGTCATGGTTGTTATCTACATTTGGAAAAAAAAAAAAATCCACCTTATATGTTATTTATGTGTACATCAAAATTATAGTGTACATGTGTACATCATAATTATATTGGATATATGTACAACACAATTATGGTTGACTATACATGGTTAATTATATAGTTTCCTAATTATACATGATTTTACACTAGGTAAGCTGTATTAAAATATGGAGAATTATGTTTAGAGAAGATTGATCGATTTTGTACATTATATCATGTAGATACAAAGAATTGTCTTTGTTTTTGAATATTATTTATCTACATGTACAAGGAATCATACGTACGAATAACTATGCTCACCATCTATTTGTTTTTGAATATCACATTATCATACACAAGAAATCAAGATTTACCATTGACTTTGTTTAACATTAATTTTTAAAATATCCATCTTATATGTTATTTACGTGTACATCAAAATTATACTGTACATGTGTACATCAAAATTATATTGTACATGTGGACACTCAATTTATATGTTAACTTTATTAGTAACCATGTAAACCAACATTATGTTTGACTATACATGGTTAATTATATAGTTTCTTAATTATACATGACTTTACACTAGGTAGCCTGCATTAAAATATGGAGAATTATGTTTAGAGAGGATTGATCGATTTTGTACATTATATCATGTACATACAAAGAATTGACTCTTTTTTTTAATATCATTTATCTACATGTACAATGAATCATACGTACAAATAATATGCTCACCATCTATTTGTTTTTGAATATCTCATTATCATACACAAGAAATCAAAATTTACCATTAATTTTGTTTAACATTTAATTTTAGCTCATCGACTTTTCATTTTTGCTTACATTACATTTAAGTATTAATTTTATATTTTCATACTAAATCGCATAAACTATGAGTTAAATTGCTTATTTGGAAGTTTGGGTTAAATTGCAAATATTCTATAGGTCAAGGACCAGTCATGCAAATATCAAATACTTGATTTGAGAATAGACTCTTTCGAAGTTTGACAGATCAAATTGTTTTCGGTGTGGTTCGCCGACGGTCATAAAGGAGCAGTGGGTAGTTTAACCGCCCCAACGAGTTACTCCCGATAAAATTGAAACAAACCCTAAAAATCTCAATGACTGACTTGCGATGTCCGCCGCTGCTCAACCGACGAGCCACCATGACTTTGAGGCTCTATTAGGGGTTAGCCGTGCAATGGACCCACAGGACCTCGGAAGAGGAAGAAGAAAGCATCACAAAATTGACACATCAATTAAGGGGAGTGAGAACCGCCTTGACAGTCCGACGAAGGTTGGAATGACTCCATCCAAAATGCAATCTTCAGAGATTGAGAGAGAAAGAGGGGCGCGTGATGAGCACTGCCACTCAAAAGCTTCTTTTATTTTTTTGACTATAACTAAGTTCATTTTACTAATTACACTTTAGTTACATTTTAGTTTGAAAGAAACGAGTAAGTTAACAAAAAGTGTCTTAGGAGTAGAAAGTGTCTTATAGAGTAATAAAAACTCAAAAAGTGTCCTAGGATGAAAATCACTCAACAAACAAATAAACCTATTTTCTCTTTCTTTCTTTTTTCTACAAGACTTTTTTTTCTTCAACCGCCATATGCCATCTTTTTCTCTTTCTTTTCTATACAAATCTCTTACACTTTTTCCATCAAAAATTCAAGTTTATTTCCATGAAAAAAATCAAGTTTTTTTTTGTGAAGAAGACGAAGATGCTATTGTTTTTGTTTGATGATTGTCATGTTGCTCTCTCCTCTACATCTCACATCTTATGTAGAGTTATATATTTTATTTACTTTTTACAAATTATTTTACTATTTTAATTTTATTATGTTTTTTAGGTTTTATTTGTTTATAGTGATGAAGAACTTGTAGTAATTGATATCTCGATGGTGCTTTTCACATAGAGAGCTAGCGGATTGTTTAATGGATTTATAAGAGAAGTTGATATTAGCAACTGATAATTTGTGGGTATTAAGAGTAATCTCTGGTTTTTACATTTGAGTTAATCTAAAAGTTAGCATATGCTCATGACTTATCTGAACAACCAATATATTACCTGATATTTATGTTTAAGTTAAAAAACTTGTTGTTCATAAATACTAAAACTTTTCTGGATATGATGTTTATACTAATCTTATTATATGGTATCAAAATGTGAATTAGATGCTTTGGGACAACCAATCTACGACAAACAACAATTCTTCAGGGATAATTGCTCAAGAATTCTTCCAAAGAAGCTCACAAGAAGGCCAACAACACAATATGGACAATTAGGCTTACTATGTTCTTGGTTATCATACACCAAATATGAGTTGTATCATTTTCAAATGACAACTACTACTAAGATTAGTTATACATAGCAAGTTATATCCGACTAAATAACTTTTTAATCATATGTATTGCGATTCGATAGAGTGTTAATTTTATGTTTAACAGAACATGTAAATTTTCATCATGTGTTGCATTTTGTTAGAAAGTTAATTTTATGCTTAGCCGAACATGTAAACTTTTATCATATGTGTTGTAATTTGTTAGAGAGTTAAATTTTATGTTTAGTTGAACACATCAATTTTTACATACAACCACACCATATACAAGTCAATTAGTCACTAATGTAATCATACATAACTATACTTTAATTTCGTTTCAATGCAAAATAGCAACCATCAACTGATCAGATAGTCGGTAAATATAAAACTAAATACCAACTAACATGTAAAGTATCCAGATAATCAGTTTATAATGATATAGTTTAAAATAATCCAGATAAGTGAAAGTAAAACTATGCTAACATACAACTCATGTTATGTATGATCCATAAATGATTCATATTAAAAACTCATGTTAGCTGACTAATTATCATATTATCTTTGCGTGATGATATGGATCTCCATGGAGAGAGCGAGACAAACCGGAGATTGTGGTGTTGAAAAAAAAAGAATTGTTATTGAGTGATTGTGTCTAGGGATCTCATGATGGTGGAATGAATGAGAAGAAGAAGAGAAAAAAATGGAAAAATAAAATGATTTTGGTGGAGAGAGAGAATAAAAAATATTTAAAAAAAAATCATCATTACATCTACGTCCCTCCCACATGTTTCTCACTTCTCAATTTCTTGAATCGATTAATAGAGGTAATAGAGTCATTTTTGTTCTTATTAGATTGAGCTTTGTCATTTTTTTCATTCTTGCAAATTTTTAGCTTAATTTAGTATTTTTGTGTCAATTGCTCTTTAAAATAAGTAATCACTAAATATAATATAATATAAATAAAAACCATATTTACATAAAACATAATTCTAATTTTATTAAAATTAAAATTAAAATAAATAAACCAAATCAAATGAAACAAATTTACAAAAATAATTAATTTCATCCTTTTCCAAATCTATGAATTTGAAATATTAAATAATAATATCAATTTTTTTTACAAAAATAAAAAGATACACATAATAATATAATTACATAAAAGTTTTAATTGTGTGCATAGCTCAGAAAAACGCCTATAGTATATGCATGCATCATAGTAATACGCGGCAAATAAATAACTCAATTGGATGAACACCATTAATATCACATTGCTTGTTTAATTTTACCATTTATTAATTTTGCTATTATGACAAAAATATCAAGTCACACATGCATGCATTTTGTTTAAAATCACTCTTATCTCCCCAAATATATATATATATATATATGTTCTCTATTCCTTTCTACAAGATTGCTAAGTATTTCCAGTTTTAAAACTGAGTGATTCTCGTCGTCTCAATGGTGAAGAACACAGAGAGTAGTGAGACTAGTGATGACGAACATAATTATTCATCTTCATCTGAAGAATGGTCCAAGTCATCTAACGATGCTGATGAAATTGTTGAAGTCAACGGGTTTCAAGTTCTTGATTCACAGGTGATAAATCAAGAAATTAAAAAATAACAATCTCAATTGTGTAAAACAAATAAAACAAGGACTTGACATTTCTTGTTGCACAGGTAAACCAAGTAATGGCAATCTTTGAAAAACATCCAGACATGGCATCAGATTTTAGTTTAGAGAACCAACAGCTCAGAAACGCTTACATGGGTGTTCTTCTCAACCTAATTATGACAATATGCCAATCGCCTGATGAGCTCACAATGGACGATCTAAACAAAGCAGACCGCACAGTTTTGGATCTAACAAAGGCAGGCTTTAAGTTACATTGGTTGCGTCAGAAACTGGACGAGGCTTTCCTAAAAAACGAGAAAAAGTGGGAGATTAGGGCACATATTAGACTACTTGAGGAAAAAGTCAAGAAGCGAAAGCTGTCTTTGTCGGATTTAGAATCTGATTTGAAGAAGCAGAAAGCTGCAGCTTTGGCTGCTGAAACGCTATGTGATTTCAGTGATATTGTTTGAAAAAGGAAGTCATTAATTGAGAGCTTTAGTTGAATATCTCTGCTTATTTCTTTAGCTTTTCGTATTTCAATGTATGTCTTCTCTAAAGAAAAAGTGTTTACATATGAGTCAAGTATCATATATACCATTTTCACAGAATAAATATGAAACAAAATATCTGCTTCTCCAAATTTCATGTGTATACTGTTATACACCAAACAGTGAACACTAGCAAAATCATTACATAAATTATAGTTATATAGTGTACATATATATTTTCATTTAATTAAAATTTAAAACTTAGTTAGACCAATTAAACCGGCCCAACCATTGATCTAGCTACTATATCGAATCAATATGGTATGTCAGGTTTTCAATGGTTGTTCTAAAAAACATTGGTTATTTGCTGAGTTTAAAAACGTGAGCGGTAGCCGATTATTCGGCCGCCTAGGCGCTCGGCGTTAAGACGCAATGGCAATTAAGACCAATTCGGTAACTTAATCGAAAGACTGTATAATTGATCACCTAAATCAACTAATTGGACGACTATGTCAACTAATCGTTTTAGTGACTTTTAACCGAAATTTTCTCAACCTTTGACAAGCTTTGGACTTTTTGAATATATAGCCAAACTAGTGAATTTTATGTTCATGTAGTGTGTTACTTTTTTGTTTTTGTTTTTGAGCTCAGCGAATAAAGAGCTTAAATAAGACGGTAAAATGATTCATGTCCTTCAATGATTGACTAGGTAAAGACTCGTTCTTTGCGCGGGATGAAAATATTAAAAATAAATAATTTACATTTATATTTTATATTATTATACATGCGGGTTATATTTTGTATATCAAATTTATATTATTTGAGTTGTGAATTAATTGTATACAACATAATTGGGCTTTATCTAAGATAAAAATGATGATTTTGTATATGGACATTTTTATACATATAATTTTCCTATGTATAAATATAACTTATTTATATTTACATTAAAATAAGGCAAGTTTAATTAAATGTACATACAAAGTTTAACATTAAAAGATCTTCCTTATTTGATAGAATTTCACATTTTCTAATATACAATCACAGTAAACATTGAAAGAATCAATTTCTCGCAAGATTGGATTCTTTTATAATATCCCTTAGTTAAAATTAAACGCTAATTAAACATGTTACGACTGATATTATCTTCCTTTGAACTTCTACGGTCTTATACCCCTGTAATACGATTGAAATGATCTAGTCTAAAGTTTAATGTGCATACTATTAAAATTATCTCATGGACACACAAAATATATAGCATACATATTATAAAAAATATATCTCCTAACATATTTACAATGAATCGTGTTTATGGTATCTGTTTCAAACTTAAACAATGGAACATAAAGTTTATGTAGTGTTAAATCTGGGACATTTGATGATCTTCTTAACGATCATATGATCTCTTACAGCAATATATGAAAACAACAACGCAAGTTATCTTAAATATATTGACTGGAAGCTTACTATCTTGTTTGTTTATCATGGTTTAGGTTGTTACTGTGTATGTTTCTTTAGAAGAATGGATTACTCGACTTTTCTAAGATCACCGCCAAACCAAAATTTATGTTGAAACTTATATATTTCCATTTTGTTCATATTCAATTAGAAAAATAGAACAAAGAATTCGTTAGTTTATTAGATTTTTCTTAAGAAAACCATAAGATAAAGTGAGATTAGCTACATATGTTTTTTTTTATTCAGTTAAGTTTGCTTTCTATTGCATTGTAGGTGTTTCAATAGAAGAAACAAATAATGTTACATTCATGGAAAATGAGTGGGTATCTGAATACACGACATTATTTTAAAAGCGATATTGTGTGTGTTGTAATATTAATTATAGTCTTATATGAACATTCTTTATTAATATAGTCACCAATGGCATTTTATGTAATTTTTTAGTAAATGTTGGTCTATTAAAAATAGAAGCTTAAAATGCATGTGGTGATGACATCTCAATAAGAATGACAAAATTGTGAATATAATACCAAATAAACGTTACTCTTTAAAAATGGTTCTCTTTTAATAATAAGGGGATTAGTATGCTAATCTAATATGTGGTCTTGAAACACATCATGCAAGGTCTTCTTGGATTGTTGCTAAAAGCCTAAGGGTTAAACAAACTGGGAATGTCATCAAGCTCACTTAACCAGTTGCAGTGCAGGGAAGAATTCGGTCAATAAGCCGTGAGCTTTTGTTGTTATGTGTCTCTCCCTGACCCTTGCCTAGTGGAGTACGTTAGTTTATAGGCACACAAGATACCATTTTCGTTTCATTGTCCAATGTAGGATCTAACACCTTAACATTAATTACTAATGTCTTGCATTTCTTCCTTTTTTGGACAAAGCGTCTTGTATTTCATTTTTTTTTTTTTTAATTAGACCTTTTAATTAAATCAAATTTAAGAATATTGTTTAATTGACATATTGTATTGCTAAATTTTGTTTGTCCACTGATTAAACACTTTTAGTAAACCTTAAATGAGTTAGTGAAATTACATATATGTAATATATTTGTTTGTGAAGTCATTTTAATCTATGGGTTTAATATTTATATATGTGTACATATATACATACTTCCTCCGTTTTATATTACTTGTCGTTGTAGGAAAAAGAAATCGTTTCAAAATAAGTGTTCTTTTAGAGTTTCAATGCAAAATTCATTAATAAGATTCTCCATTTTATTTTTCTATTGGTTGAAATATGGTTAGATGTATAGGTAATTGTGTTTTTATTTTGAAAATATACAAAATCATATGTTTTCTTAATATGTGTGCATAAACCTAAAACGACAAGTAATATGAAACAAAGAGAGTATGTTTTAAAAATGGATTTTGTTAACTTAAATATGATTTTCAATATTATACAAAATTAACACATAATAATATATTTACATCAACTTATCATCTTGTTTGTTAGCAAAACATTTTATAAATGCATTAAATTGTAAAAACTAGGTCTCAGAGTTTTTTGCGTGTATTCTCCAGTTTTTAGGTAACTCGTTAGGCCTAGACTAGCCGTCCACTAGCACTTGGTGTGATTCCGAACAAGGGTTATTTGTATCAGTATGTACCAATGTTAAGTATGTAATCAAGTTGATGACGGTATTTTAATTATCAAAAAAGTATTACCACGTCAATTCTATAGCTTTATCTTCTTTCTTCCTTTTGTTGTACTTCGCTTCAGTAAACCCAACTGATTTGGCCCATCCTTCACAACAATTGATAACCTGATGAGCTATATATATACTAGGGAGACTGTTAGAGGCGGTGATATATTGTAACGTTACTTGGGATATAAGTCATTGTTGGGATAAGCTTGAAAGAAGTCTAAAAAGAAAAGAAGCAATCCAAGTCCTAATTGTGATAAGTTTAGGATATATCTATTTATGATAATACTTATAGGATTAGGATTATATACATCTATATATAAAGATGTCGAGATGATGTGATGAGATAAGAGAGTTTTTGTGATTGAGAGAAGCTTAAGTTTTTGAGCTAGTTTTTCCTTAAGCAATAAAGTGATAATTCTTATGAGATCAAGTTCTAAATCTTTGCAACAATATTTGGTATCAGAGCCATGGGAGATATTGTGGTCGCAAAACAGAGAGAAGGAGGATCGTCTTCGATTAAGTGTCCTATCCTTACAACAACCAATTATACCGTATGGGCCATGAGGATGAAACTTCTACTCAAAGTACATAAGGTGTGGGAGGTTGTTGATACTGAAATAGAAGATGATGAGAAGAATAACATGGCGATGGCTCTCATATTTCAATCGATACCTGAGACACTAATATTACAAGTAGGAGAACTTGCAACCGCCAAGAAAGTATGGGACGCAATCCGAACTAGACATGTAGGAGCTGAGCGAGTTAGGGAAGCACGTCTTCAGACTTTAATGGCGGATTTTGACCGATTGAGGATGAAGGAAACAGAGACAATTGATGAGTTTGTTGGGAAATTATCAGAGATATCATCGAAATCATTGGCACTAGGAGAAGAGATCGAAGAAACTAAACTTGTAAAGAAATTTCTTAAGTGTTTGCCTCGAAAGAAGTACATTCATATTGTGGCTTCATTAGAACAAGTTCTAGACCTTAAAACTACAAGTTTTGAGGATATTATAGGACGATTAAAAGCTTACGAGGAACGCGTACATGAAGAAGAAGAAGAAAATCCGGAGGATCAAAGTAAGCTAATGTACGCAAACATGGAGCCACAGCAACAGACCCGTGATTTCAACCAAAGCTATAGAAACAGGGGACGTGGAGGACGTTTCTTTAGCAGAGGACGAGGTCGCGGTAGGTACAATGGATTCAATGGACAGAGAGACACATCAAGACTTACATGTTTTCGCTGCGACAAAACGGGCCATGTTGCATATGACTGTCCAGACCGTTTGCTTAAATTGCAAGAAACGGTCCAAGAAAACGAGAATACATCAACACAGGAGGCAGACGAATTGATGATACATGAGATAGTATATTTAAACGAAGAAAAGATTGTTCCTAGCAACTACGAAACAAAAGAAGGTGATGATATTTGGTATCTTGACAATGGAGCTAGCAATCATATGAGTGGGGATCAAAGATACTTCTCTTCTATAGACAATTCTGTTGCTGGGAAAGTCAGATTCGGTGATGACTCAAGGATTGATATTAAAGGAAAAGGATCAATTGAGTTTATAGACAGAAACGGTGAGCCAAGAAAGATGAGTGATGTCTACTTCATTCCTGATCTTAAAAGCAACATAATTAGTCTTGGACAAGCAACTGAGGCAGGATGTGATATAAGAATGAGAGGAGAGCATCTCATAATGCATGACAAAGATGGAACATTGATTGCCAAGGCAATAAGATCGAAAAACAGACTCTATAAGGTTCGTATGGGGATCAAAGAGAACTTATCGCTACTATCTACTACAACGAGTGACTCCACCAAGTGGCATGCCAGGTTGGGTCATATAAACTTGGACACAATGAAGTCAATGGCGCAACGTGATCTTGTTATAGGAATGCCAAAGATTGATATCGAGAAGAAAGTCTGTGGCTCATGTCTTTTAGGAAAACAAGCTCGACAACCTTTTCCTAACGCCACTACCTACAGAGCTACCAAGAGACTTGAGCTAATCCATGGTGATCTATGCGGTCCCATTAACCCATGTTCTAGTGGAGGAAATCGATATGTTTTTGTGCTCATAGACGATTATTCAAGGTATATGTGGACGGTGCTGCTTAAAGATAAGGGAGAGGCGTTTAATAAATTCAAACACTTCAAAAATCTAGTAGAGCAGGAGACAAAAGAGAAGATGCAAACGTTTAGAACAGACCGAGGAGGAGAATTTGTCTCTCAAGAGTTTAATATGTTCTGTAATGAGTCTGGAATCAAGCGTCACCTTACTGCTCCGTATACACCACAGCAGAACGGAGTGGTAGAACGACGTAATCGAACGTTAATGGAGATGACCAGAAGCATTCTAAAACATATGTCTGTTCCAAACTATTTATGGGGAGAAGCGATCAGACATTGCACTTATCTTCTTAACAGAATAGCTACCCGAGTACTCAAAGATCAAACACCATACGAACTGTTTCATGAGAAGAAGCCTAATATCAGCCATCTCAGGGTTTTCGGTTGCATTGGGTATGCGAAAATTGACTCCAAACTTCTCAAGAAGCTTGATGATAGATCTCGTATGTTGGTTCATCTTGGAACAGAACCAGGATCTAAAGCCTATCGTTTACTTGATCCTGGATCTAAGAAAGTAGTGGTAAGCCGTGATGTGATCTTTGATGAAACCAAAGGATGGAATTGGAGTCTTGACAAAACAGAGAAAAACAGAGTCGGAGATTTTGAAATCACAGTCGGAATGTTTGGCAACCATGGGATCCAAGAAACAGAGCAAAGTAACAAAGAAGGAGAAAAAGGTGTCGCTGATATCACTAGTAATGATACTAGTGTGATAGATGAGGAAGGAACTGAGAACGAAAGCGATCTAGAGGATCGAGAAGATCAGCTACAGCTTAGGAGATCACAACGTCAAACTTCAAAGCCGAAATATCTTGATGATTATATTCTGTTCAGCGAAGAAGAAGGAGAACGACTCTTAATGTGTGTAAACAACGAACCATACAACTTCGAGGAAGCAAAAGAATGTAAAGAATGGATACAAGCATGCGAGGATGAGATACTGTCTATCACCAAGCTCGAGTGTTGGACTCTTATGGACCTTCCACAAGGTGTGAAACCCATAGGATTGAAGTGGGTGTTTAAACTGAAAAGAAATTCTGATGGAAGTATCAATAAATACAAGGCACGACTCGTGGCTAAAGGCTATGTTCAACAATACGGGGTTGATTATGATGAGATTTTTGCTCCAGTGGCACGGATAGAGACAATACGTTTGTTGATCAGTCTTGCAGCTTCTCATGGATGGGAAATACATCACTTAGATGTTAAAACTGCTTTCTTACACGGGGACTTGAAAGAAATCGTATATGTTACACAACCTGAAGGTTTCGAGATAAAAGGAAGTGAAGGCAAGGTGTACAGACTGAATAAAGCATTGTATGGTTTAAAACAGGCACCGAGAGCATGGAATGATAAGTTAAACAAGATACTGATCGAGTTACACTTCATACGTTGTCTAAAGGAGCCTTCAGTTTACCACAAAACCGAGAATGGAGACCTGTTGGTTATTGCGGTTTATGTAGACGACTTATTTGTCACAGGGACAAACATGAAAGCTATCATAAACTTCAAGAAAGAGATGGCGAATATCTTTGAGATGAGTGACTTAGGAAAGCTATCTTACTACTTGGGAATCGAGGTTTGTCAACATGAAACGGGGATAACATTGAGTCAAAACCGGTATGCGTTGAAAATTCTTGAAGAAACAGGGATGAAAGACAGTAATCCAGTGCTGATACCTATGGATGCTGGTCTTAAGTTGGAAAAATCAGAGAAGGAGAGGATGATCGAAGCAACAAGCTATAGAAAAACAGTCGGCTGTTTTCGTTACTTGCTGCATACGAGACCTGATTTAGCATATTGTGTTGGAGTATTAAGCAGGTATATGCAGAGTCCTAGAGAATCACACGGTGCAGCACTTAAGCAATGCCTCAGATACTTGCGTGGCAGTGTTTCTTATGGATTAACATTTGAACGATCGGCTTCACATACAAGGAAACTTGTAGGCTATAGCGATAGCAGTTACAACGTAGATCCCGACGATGGAAGGAGTACTACAGGGCATATTTTCTATCTTGGCAAAAGTCCCATTACTTGGTGTTCACAAAAGCAAGAAACGGTTGCTTTGTCTTCATGCGAAGCTGAGTTTATGGCAGGGACTGAAGCAGCAAGACAAGCTATATGGCTTCAAGATTTACTTGCAGAGGTTATGAATGAATCGAGGGAAAGAGTGGTGATACGAATAGACAATCAATCAGCTATAGCTCTTACAAGAAACCCGGTGTTTCATGGTAGAAGCAAGCATATACATGCACGATATCATTTCATTAGAGAATGTGTTGAGAAAGGTTTGATTAGAGTCGAACATATCCCGGGTAATGAGCAGAAGGCGGACATTTTGACAAAGGCGCTTGCGAGAATAAAGTATAGAGAGATGAGGGAACTCATAGGAGTTCATGAGGTGAACAAAGAAGATTTCAAGCTTAGAGGGGAGACTGTTGGGATAAGCTTGAAAGAAGTCTAAAAAGAAAAGAAGCAATCCAAGTCCTTAATTGTGATAAGTTTAGGATATATCTATTTATGATAATACTTATAGGATTAGGATTATATACATCTATATATAAAGATGTCGAGATGATGTGATGAGATAAGAGAGTTTTTGTGATTGAGAGAAGCTTAAGTTTTTGAGCTAGTTTTTCCTTAAGCAATAAAGTGATAATTCTTTTGAGATCAAGTTCTAAATCTTTGCAACAATAGTCATTATGTTTGTAGATAAGTACGAAGTTGATACGGATAAGTCGAGATCTAATATGTATAGATCCTCTTGTTGAAAGTATATATATGTACGACTTGCGTGATCAATAACACACAACATTCTCACCATATTCTTTCCTAGTTTACATGGTATTAGAGCCTCTCTAAAAGATCCATCGGAAGAAGTTTTTTGAGAAAATAAATCATGTCAAAAGAAGTAGCAAAGATCGAAGGTGGTGGTAGCAGTAAGAACAGTATGTTGTCTCCGTATTTTCTCTCGCCATCTGATAATCCAGGCGTGTCCATATCTCCAGTCTTGTTGACGGGTGAGAATTACGCTGAGTGGGTGTCTGAGTTGGAGAATGCACTCAGGGCTAAGCGCAAGATCGGTTTCATTGACGGCACCTTGACGATGGCGAGTGAAGCCGATAAGCCAACCGAAGCAGAGTTGTGGAAAATCGTGAATTCCATGATTGTGGGATGGATAAGGGCGTCTATTTCACCCGCAATCCGGTCTACTGTAACCTTCACGCCAGATGCGCGAAAGATGTGGTGTGATTTGAAGAAGAGGTTCTCTGTGGGTAATGCAGTTCGTGTGCACCAGCTGCGTGCGGAGTTAGCTGCGTGTAAACAAGGTGGATCCAGTGTCATGGACTACTTTAGTCGTCTTGTCTTGAAGTGGGAGGAGCTTCTCAACTATAAGCCCCTTCCCAAGTGTATGTGTGGAGCCACCGAGAAGTTTGTGGCATAGTACGAAGAGGAGAAGGTGCATATGTTTCTGATGGGACTAGATGATGCGCGTTTCGGTAATATGTGTACCAACATCATCGGAATGGAGCCTCTTCCTGATCTCAACTCGGTGTACCAAAGAGTTTTGAGAGAGGAGAGACGCTTATTGTCTTCTCGAGTGGAGAATAAACAAGAAGCAGTGGGATTCTCGACTAAGGCAGAAGGAAGCGCGAGCGAAGATGCAAGTATGAGCAGTCTGATCGCAGCTGTTGCTCGCAGCCATGGAGGACCGGTGACGTGTTCTCATTGTGGTAGAACTGGACACGACAAGAAGGACTGCTGGCAACTCCTCGGCTTTCCCGATTGGTGGACAGATAGAAACCAAGGAGGTGATCGTGGAGGTCGCAACAGAGGAGGGGGGCAAGGTCGGAATCAACAACCTCGTTCCAATGTGTCTCGCCTGGATCAGGCGTCCCAGGACTTACTCATGAGCAGTGGGCCTCTCTGACAGCGTTACTGGAGCAATAAAAGCCGACACTGATTCCTGATAAGTTGAATGGTAAGAATCAAACAGGTGAGGTGATCCTGGACACCGGAGCATCTCACCATATGACCGGTGAGCTGCGACTGTTGTCTAAAACCACGGACATAATGTCTTGTCCCGTGAGTTTCGCGGATGGTAGTCAAGTGAAGGCATCAAAGAGTGGTTCACTCAAGCTTTCTGATAAAATCACCTTGACGAATGTGTTATATGTGCCTAACTTGAACTGCATGTTGCTCTTGGTTGCTAAACTATTAAAGCAAACCGGCTGCCTAGCTGTCTTTACTGACACTATTTGTGTATTGCAGGACCGTTTTACGAGGATCCTGATTGGAGCCAGTAAGGAACGGGATGGAGTTTATGTTTATCGAGATGTTACTATGGCACGAGGATACAAAGTCAAGGGTGCTGAAGACAAGACTCTGTGGCATCGGAGATTAGGACATCCAGCTTTCGGTGTTCTAGGAAATTTGCCTTTTGTTTCTGGTGTTTTAGAGAATAAAGAAAAATTTGGTGGTTGTGATATTTGTTTTAAATCCAAACAGACTCGCGGGGTATTTCTGAGAGTTATAATAAAGCCTCAGTTGCGTTTGAGTTAATTCATCTCGACTTATGGGGTCCCTATCGTGAGCAGTCATCCTGCGGACCAGTATATTTTCTTACAATTGTTAATGACTACTCACTAGCAGTCTGGATACATTTGCTTCTCGAGAAAACAGAGGTGAAAACAATCTTACCTAACTTTTGTACGTTGGTTCAAAGACAGTTTGGTCACTCAGTACTGAAGGTTAGGAGCGATAATGGCACCGAATTCATGTGCTTGTCCAAATACTTGTCAGCTAATGGGATCATACACCAGACTTCATGTGTGGCTACTTCACAGCAAAATGGGAGAGTCGAGCGAAAGCACCGTCACATACTTAACGTGGCTAGATCGTTGATGTTTCAAGCAAACCTTCCCATCAAGTTCTGGGTGAAAGTGTGCTCGCAGCAGCACATGTCATCAATAGGACACCCTCCAGTCCACTGAATGGGAAAACGCCGTATGAGCTCTTGTACGGAAAAGCTCCATCCTACGAAAACATCAAGGTCTTAGGCTGTCTGTGTTTTACACACAAAACTCATCGCGACAAGGACAAATTCAAGGAGAGAAGTAGAAGATGCGTGTTCGTGGGTTACCCGTTTGGTAAACGGGGGTGGAAGTTGTATGATCTGGAAAGTCCGAGTTCTTCGTGTCGAGAGACGTAGTGTTTACGGAAAACTCGTTCCCATATGATGCAAACACGAATGAACCACCGAGTGTGGAGGTCTCACCAGTTCTTCATAATCAAGGTGAAGCTCATTATGAGTTACCGGTTGTGGAATCCAGGGGGAGAGATAATAATGGAGACGAAGCTGGGGTAGAGAAAGCGGCAGTTGATGAAGCTGAGAATGTAGTTGAAGTAGTTAATGAAGCGGAGATGACTACAGAAACTGCAGCTTCAGACACAGGATTGCAAAGCGGCGATGCAGAAAGGGCTGATCAAGTTGAACAGCCTCTCGGAAGAGGTCACCGAGTCTTTCAACCGTCTGTGAGGCTCAAGGACTATGTTGCTTACAACTCCCAGTGTCTCCTCGATAAACATAATCCCACCTCACCAGCTGTTCCATCACGGTCTTCAAGCTCGGTCCAAGGTACGTCCTCTTATCCCATCTCTGCATACGTTACAAATGCAGTGTTCTCAGAGAAACACCAAGTCTTTCTTGCAGTTATTACTGCCGAAAGAGAACCAAGGAGTTTCAAAGAAGCGATGATGGACCCAAGATGGAACAATGCAATGTCGACTGAAGTAGTAACACCTGAAGGACAGAGAACGTGGGACGTAACAAACCTGCCTAAAGGGAAGAAAGCGCTAGCTTGTATGTGGATATACAAGTACAAGTTCAACGCTGACAGAACAATAGAAACACCAAAGGCTAGACTGGTTGTTTGCGGAAATAGGCAAGTAGAAGGAGAGGATTACGACAAGACGTTTGCGCCTGTAGCAAAGCTGACCAAAGTACATACTCTTCTTGAAGTAGCAGCCGCCAAGAATTTGGAGGTGCATCAGATGGATGTGCATAATGCTTTCCTCCATGAGGACTTGGAGGAGGAAGTCTACATGCAGATGCCTCCGGGTTTTGACACAGGGGAGCCTGGTAAGGTCTGTCGATTGCGGAAGTCATTGTACGGGTTGAAACAATTCCCGCGGTGCTGGTTTGCAAAACTGACAGGAGCATTGAAGAAGTTCGGATTTAAACAATCATACTCTGACTATTCTCTCTTCACATTCATAAAAGGAACGATCTCGGTTTGTGTACTTGTGTATGCTGATGACTTGATCATCGCTGGAAACAACTTGAGTATGATGATGAAGTTCAAAGCATATCTAAGTAATTGTTTCAAGATGAAAGATTTGGGGAAGGCAAAATATTTTCTCGGAATCGAGATTGCAAGAGGGCCGCAAGGTATGTTCTTGACACAAAGGAAGTATGCTTTGGACATTATCGCAGAGGCTGGGTTACTTGGATGCAAACCAGTAAAGACACCGATGGAGCAGAATCACAAGTTGTTGTCGGATGAAGGACCAGTGTATAAAAATCCAGGGAGATTTCAGAAGTTTGTGGGAAAACTTGTTTATCTTGCCATCACTAGACCAGAATTGAGTTACTCAATTCATGTCCTGTCTCAGGTGATGCATAAGCCGCGTGAAGTGCATTGGGACGCAGTAGTTTGAGTGTTGAGATATTTGAAAGGATGTCCTGGACAGGGGATTATGCTGAAAGCCACAAGTGATCTGCGTCTGCGAGCATTCTGCGGCTCAGATTGGGCGGCATGTCCACGGACTCGTAGGTCTCTGTCGTCCTACATTGTGCTTCTAGGTGACTCTCCTATCTCGTGGAAGACCAAGAAGCAAAATACAGTGTCGCATTCTTCAGCTGAAGCGGAGTATACGTCTATGGCAGTGACATTGCGAGAGCTGAAGTGGTTGAAGCGACTCTTGAAGGATTTGGGTGTTACACATAAGGAGACGATGGAACTTTTCTGTGACAGTAAGGCTGCATTGTACATTGCAGCTAATCCTGTTTTCCATGAGCGAACGAAACATATCGAAGCTTACTGTCACAGCGTTAGAGATGCCGTTCAAGATGGGTTGATTGCGACTCGGCATGTTCGTACTACAGAGCAGATTGCAGACATTATGACCAAGGCATTGGGAGCTTCCGCGTTTCAGTATCTACTGGCCAAGTTAGGTGTTCGTAACCTCCACTCACCAATTTGAGGGGGAGTGTTAGAGGCGGTGATATATTGTAACGTTACTTGGGATATAAGTCATTATGTTTGTAGATAAGTACGGAGTTGATACGGATAAGTCAAGATGTAATATGTATAGATCCTCTTGTTGTAAGTATATATATGTACGACTTGCGTGATCAATAACACACAACATTCTCAACATATTCTTCCCTAGTTTACAGAGACAAAGCGACTCATATTTATATCCTCCAGGTCCTTTCCTAACATGGATGCCTTAAGAGCTCTCTATCTCTCTGATACAGAAACTATTCTTGCACACATGAAAAGTATAGGGTTTATGTTGGATTAGTTGGAAAAAATTGGTGAGATAAAAGAAAAGAAGGCCAAAGAGAAAGCTGGTGAGATTAAGATCCTAAATACTAAGGAAAATCTAAAGGAAATGAAGAGGAAGTGCTCAGACCTTGAGGCTCAGCTGGGACTGAGAAGGAAGAGGTTTTGGCTGCAAGTGCTCCTCTCTTGTTGTCTGATGATGACAATGTTTTCTGATGAATTAAGTTTTTTGGTACATGGGTCTATGTTCTGCTAGTGTTAGGGTGTTTTGGTATTTTAGTGATTTTTTTTGTAATTTGAAGCCTCTTTAAAGAGTAACTAAGTTTCTTGGTGGAAAAGTAATGTCTCTAGTAGGCCTGGGCATTCGGGTCTTCGGGTCGGGTTCGGGTCGGGTCCTTTCGGGTTCGGGTTTTTCGGGTCTTAGAGTTTAGGACCCATTCGGGTATTTGAAATTTTCGGTTCGGGTTCGGTTCGGGTCTTGTCGGGTCCGGGTCGGGTCGGGTCTTAAATAGTTGGACCCAATAGGGTAATTAAAAAAATTCGGTTCGGGTTCGGGTCGGTTCCGGGTCGGGTTTTGTTCGGGTCTAGCCTAAAAAATCCCAAAACATAAAAATATACATGAAAATATTAAAATATTCAAAAAAAAAAATCTAAAAGTTTATCTAAAATATGAACAGAAACATGAAAAATACCCAAAAACATAAATATGAAAGTTAAAAAATATTCACAATACCAAAAATATATTAAAACATCCATATATACCGTATATATATTAAAAAATTCGGGTATTTCGGGTACCCGTCAAATTTCGGGTTCGGGTCGGGTCGGGTCCAAGACCCACGGGTCCTCCCCAACAAGACCCAATAGGGTAAAATGATCGGTTCGGGTCCTACCCGGACCCGGATTTTTCGGGTCGGTTCCGGGTCGGGTCTTCGGGTCCGGGTAAAATGCCCAGGCCTAGTCTCTAGTTTTCTCAATAGAGAAATGTTATAAAAACTCGCTTATAAGCGAAACGAATTTTTCAAAAAAAAAAGAAAAAACGGTCTAGACCCGCTTATGCATTGGAAGGGCTTAATTTGTTAATTACTTTCTAGCTATTTTTGAACATTGGAACAAAGTACTGAGTACATAGTCATTTTCCAAATAAGTAGCTTGACGTGTGACGCAGTTAATATTCATATGTTATTTATTATGACAAGGTATTATTAAGTTACAATTAGAGCTTATTTATGATGCATGTATCTTCTTTAGTATATATATATTCAGTAACATGAAAACAATCCTCCAACACAAAACTCCATTTGCCTAATCTGCAAGTAAAGCTTCTTCTCTCTCTCACGAGAAACTAATATCGCATCAATGTGGAACGGTGATGGAACAGTTGAGATCAATGGCTTTAGAGTTTACTACACCCAGGTAAGAACAATACTTTCACTTAAGAATGATCACTCTGATATTAGTATCTTTATACATCAAACTTGTTCTCAGGTAGAGTGTGTGAGGAGAATCTTTGAAAGACACCCAGAAACAGCACTCAATCTTCGTCCAAAGAACCAACTAGTGAAGAATGCCTACATGAACAACCTCCTTGACCTTATAGACATAACTTGCTTAGCTCCTCAGGAGATCTCAGAGGAGGAACTAGTGGATGCTGAGAACACGCTTTTGGATCTGGTAGGGGTAGGTTTCGAGTTGGATTGGTTGAAGAAGAAGCTGGAAGAGCTTTGCGTGAGGAAGAAGAAAATGGAAACACGTGGTGCACGCATGAGAGAACTCGATAGAATGATTGTGGAACAGAGACAAGTGTTGTTGCGCTTGAAGTTGAATTTAAGAATGAAGAGAACGAGGCTGTTTCCGACAGTGCTCGACTTGGTTTTGAGGATGTTGTTTGAATAAAACCCACTAGTAAAGAAAAAACCTAAATGTTTTTTTTTTCTTTCGAAGAAACCTAAAAATGAAATGATTTTAGGTTTGCTCCAAGAATATGCTGTTGCCTTATCTAATTACAAGAATGGTTTAAGTGAAAGAGTTATATTTTATGTGTAAATAGCAAAGAAATGAAGTGAAAAGAAGAAGGATTATTTGATAAGTCTATGTGCTCTGTTTCCAAGAAAGCATACACATTAGGGTAAATGATGTTCTAGCGAGAGAACGAATCATACTTCTTCAAGTTTCGGAAGGTGTTTCGGTCTGTTTGTTGCTGAGGTCTCTATAGGTTTAACCGTGTCTGTTTCTTGATGGAAAAGTAAACAGTGTATATTGATGTCATACTCACTCAGCGTAACTGAGATTTTGCACCAGTTGCCTCAAGAAATCTCAAAGGATGATCTGTCTGACGCATATGCTTCACTGGGATCATAGAGAATAAACGGTAAGAGGTTTCAGAAAGGGAGAAACAGGAGACTTGTGAACGAACACGGAACCAAGAGTTTGGAGCAATTAAAGGCAAAAATGTTAGTTGCAGGAGTATTTAAAATTTAAACTTTAGCACAAAATAATACAATATTTTTTGTTTATACCAAATCCTATATAAAATTTTCATAAAAAGAAATCTCAACAACCTTCCCAAATTTTTAACATATCAGAAAATTCTGTTAACAAAACCTGAAATAATGTTCGATTTAAAATCGCGTAAATTTTTTTATGAAATTGTTTACAAATATTAGTTTCCGCTTTTTTAGAATGAAATCAATTATAAATATCTAAAATCCTAAGGTTAAACTCGTGACTTTATTCTTACACTTATGTTCTCTTAGTTTGACTGCAGAACAATCATGGGGAATCAATCCGGAAAGAAGATCACTTGGACGATTAAGAACTTCTCATCTTTACAATGTGAGAAACTTTGTTCTGATCCATTCGTAGTCGCTCGTTGCAAATGGTAAGGCTTTCAAGTGTTTTAGTCTATGTACATGTAGGTGATATCCTCCCCCACACATATACAGTAGTGTAGCTGATTCGTGTTTTCTGCAGGCGTCTTTGTGCCTATCCCAAGAGAAAGAAAGCTGATTACTTGTATCTGTTTCTTGAAGTCACCGATCTTGATTCACTGCCTTGTGGATGGAGAAGAAACGTTCGATATTCCCTAAACATAGTCAATCAAAACTCCCTAAAACGTTCCAGACAAAACGGTGATTATTTCTTCACCACTGCCCACTTTTGCAAGAGTTACTATCATAATCACTTAGAGGATCACTTCTTATGTTTGGTTTTCGAGTTCTTATATAGGCTTGTCTTGGTGCTAGCAGACTTGGTCTGGAGCATAGGCAAATAAAAGGCATCTTCATTTTATACGATAATTTTAGTTGTATGTATGATATTATGAAAACTTATATGAAATATAAGGAAACAAACTTTTACTTGAGCGTAGGACATTAGTGATGTTCGTTGACGTTAATTTTATCAGCGTTCAAAACTGATTGATGCCAGACGCAGCGTTTACCTCAGCGTTTACCGCAGCGTTCGGACGCAGGTAGCTACATCTACCAAACGAACAAAAATATAGCCGCAGCCGCAGAAAGCTGTGTCTACCAAACGAACAACACTATTATAAAAAGGTTTAAAATGTAGACCGTAGTGTTCTATTTTCTCAGGGTGTTTTTATGTTAGGATGGTTTTAGATCTAGTTTTAAAGTTTTGAGCCAAGTTTTGAACATTGTTATTCAACCACATGAAGAGTAGATCATGCAATGCTCTATTCAATGTAAATTGACTGAATATGTTAACTTCTGATATGTATTTACAGATGAACAAAAGTGGTTTGATGACAAAACTCCCCGTAGGGGTCGTGTATCCATGTTTCCCCTTAATGAGATCCATGCCAAAGAGAATGGATATTTGGTAAACGATGAACTCAGGATTGTTGCTGAGATTGAGGTTATTGAAGTTCTTGGCAAGTTTGATGTAACAGATGAAACTTCAACAATAACAGAAACAATGGATGCTAATGGCTTTCATCTTCTTCCTTCACAGGTTAGAAATCAAGAATATGTTATGTCTTCTATAGTATGGTACCCTTTGTGTTGTCCTCTCTCAATATGGATTCTACTTTATGCTTTTGTTTTCACTCTCAGATGGAAGTTGTAAGCCGTTTGTTAGAAAGACACCCAGAGATTGCATCTGATTTTAGTACAAAGAACCAAAATCTTAGGACGGGTTACATGAGTTTGCTACTTAGTCTGATTGAGACTCTGCGCCAGTCGCCTCACGAGCTGTCCATGACTGATCTGGCCGAGGCAGATGCTGCTTTGGGATCCATGACTAACGCTGGATTTAAATTGGATTGGTTAGAGAAGAAACTCGATGAGATGGCCGAGAAGAAGGAGAAAGAGGAGGCTGGTGAGGCTCGAGTGCAAGAAATTGAGGAAGAGTTGAAGGATTTGAAGCACAAGTGCTCAGACCTGGAAGCTCAGCTGGAGAAGGAAAAACGAGAGTTGTCGGCTGCAAAAGCTCCTATCTCATTTGATGATGTTATGTAATGTTCTTGAGTTCTTTGGTACTTGGAGGTTCTTGTTTTGGTGTTCTTATTCATTTGCAATCTTGGTTCTGTGATGTTTTCTGGATAAATAAGTCATCAGTAAAATAAACAAAGTCTATTCTTACATGTTGTGCGTTATTCCATGGTTTTTGTGAACAAGCGGTTTAAGCTGTATCCTATGCGACAAACTATTTATAGGCGAAACGATTTTTATAGTCTTTGACTTTTAAAAAAAAATCGGTCTAGGCAATAAGAGCATCATTAACCCTAAGAAACCCATATGGGTTTCTTAATTTTTTTTTTTTTTGATTTTTTCTTAAAAAAAAAAAAAATTTAAATCGAACCAATCGCGGGCCGCCACGTGTCGGTGGAGCCCGTGAACAGTGCAAGAAACCCATAAGAACCGGTTCTTATTTAACAACTTTTGAAACCGGTTCTTACACTATTCATGGGACCCACACCCCTAAGAAACCCCCTAAGAACCCCCTTTAATCATGGTCTAATTAGGCGTCTAGACACTAATCCTTTATAAAACCCTTAATTATCCCCTAGCAGTTTCTTAAACATTGCTTTAAAATCAGTGCGATGAATACAAAAAAAAAAAAACGTTTTTCTGGAAGACTAGAATTGTACTCCCTCCGTTTCACAAAGAGTGTCACTTTGACACTTTTCACACATATTAAGAAATTGATTGAAATGTATTTGTGTTTTCATTAATGTTAGCTATTTAACCAATAGCATTTTAGATAAATAGATTTATTTATAAGATCAATGCATTTTGCAATTAATATTGAGCTGAAAGTAAGTATAAATTGCATTGGAATTGTAAAATGACACTTTTTATGTAACAAAAAAAAAAATGCTAAAATGACACTTAATATGAAACAGAGGGAGTATATGTTATTTTTTGTTTTATCTTTTCCATACATTTGATTCTCACTATATCAATGGTGAAAAAAGGAGGGAAAGATTCAATTTATGTTTCATCTTGTATCTGTATAGACTGTCATTGGATGCATGCATGTGCATCATAGTAATACACGGTAAATAAGACACCATTAATATCACATTGCTTGTAAAATTTTACTATTTATTAATTTTGTTATTATGACAAGAATATCAAGTCACGAATGCATGCATTTTGTTAAGATCCATCTCTTAGCTCTGCAGATATAAATCCTCTATGGTCTCTATTCCCCTCTGCTAGTGCTAAAACAGCTCAAGGGTAAGCAATCCTCAGCTAAGTATATTACAAGTTTTTAAAGTGAGTGAATCTCTTCGTCTCAATGGTAAAGACTCCAGAGAGTAGTGAATCTAGCGATGGTGAACAGAGTTATTCATCTTCATCTGAAGAATGGTCCAAGTCATCAGATGATGCTGATGAAATTGTTGAAGTCAAAGGGTTTCAAGTTCTTGATTCACAGGTGATAAATCAAAAAAATACAAAAATCCATTTTAGTAGTGAAAATAAATAAAACAACGGTTGGACATTTCTTGTTTCACAGGTAAACCAAGTGATGACAATCTTTAAGAAACATCCAGACATGGCATCAGATTTTAGTTTAGAGAACCAACAGCTCAGAAATGCTTACATGGGTGTTCTTCTCAACCTAATTATGACACTATGCCAATCGCCTGATGAGCTCACAATGGACGATCTAAACAAAGCAGACCGCACAGTTTTGGATCTAACAAAATCAGGCTTTAAGTTGCATTGGTTGCGTCAGAAACTGGACGAGGCTTTCCTAAAAAACGAGAAAAAAGGGAGATTAGGGCACAGATTAGATTACTTGAGAAAAAAGTCAAGAAGCGAAAGCTGTCTTTGTCGGATTTAGAATCTGATTTGAAGAAGCAGAAAGCTGCAGCTTTGGCTGCTGAAATTCCATGTGATTTCAGTGATATTATTTGAAAAAGGAAGTCACTGGTTGAGAGTTTTAGTTCAATCTCTGCTTATTTCTTTAGCTTTTCGTATTTCAATGTCTGTCTTCTTCAAATAAAAAGTGTTTACGTATGAGTCAAGTATCATATATAGCATTTTACAGAATAAATATGAAACATAATATCTGCTTTTCTAAATTTTCATGTATATATTGTTATACACTAAGCAGTGAACACTAGCAAAAACATTATAATATAAATTAGTTATATAGTTGTACATTCGTACATGTATATTTTTATTTTTAATTAAATATTTAGAACTTAATTAGACTAATCAGACCGGTCCCACCATCGATCTAGTTACAATATCGAATCAATATTGTTCTGTCTAGTTTTCAAAAAAATTGTTTATTTGTATATCAATGTTGATTATGTAATCAAGTTAATAAAAATATTTTAGTTAGCAAAAAAGTATTGCCACGTCAATTTTATAGTTCCATCTTCTTTCTTCCTTTTGTTGTAATTCCCTACGGTAAGGCCCAACTGATTTTGCCCACCCTTAACAACAATTAATAATCTGGTGAGCTATATATTCTTTCCGTTTCATTTTAATTATCGTTTTAAGTTTATACATACTTATTAATAAAATATATAATTTTATATATTTCTAAAATAAAAACATAATTATTTATACACCTAACTATATTTTGACCAATAAAAAAATAAAGTGAAGAATCTTCTTAATAAATTTTTACATTGAAACTATAAAACGATATTTATTTTGAAACGAAAATTTTCTTCTACAACGACAATTAAATCGAAACGGAAGGAGTATACAAGAGGAAGCAGTAAATATTTCTATCCTCCACGTCCTCTTCTAACCTGGATGTAGGGGCGGATCTATGTGCAACGGTACGGGGTCATGTGCCCCCTACTAATTTTTTTTTTCAAAATAAGTTAGTCTAATTTTTTAAATTATTTTTAGTTTCTTGAGCAAAAAATGAAAAAGTGCCTCCATCCAAATTTTTTTTTGGTACTTTTAATATTGTGCCCTCAACTATAACCTAGTCTAGATCCGCCCCTGCCTGGATGCCTTAAGAGTTGTGCCTCTCTCTCTCTGTTGACGCGACCCTGTGGCTGTGTGTTGGTATATATTTTATTAGTTTTTCCCTCTTACTATCTATGTTTGGTTTTGTTTGTGGAAATTGTGGTCTGATTTTTTAGGTTTACAAATTCGTGAGTGTAAGACTATAATGGTCCTCTAGTATTTACTTCTATTTAGTTGAATGTGTGTGATACATTTTCATGCTGCTTCAGTTCTTCCTTCAGGCGTCTTATTGCATATCCCAAGAGAAAATGGCTTAATCACTTGACTTTGGAAGTTGCTGACTCTGAATCCATTGCTATTGGATGGAGAAAGGCTGGCAAACTTTTTCGTGACTATAGTAAACTAGATGATGTTCCGCACTTGTGCGGACTAATATATACTCAACCAAATTTAATTTTAATATAAACTTTTATTTTAATTTAAATTATTTAATTAATTTGAAATATTAAATTAATCTGAATATATAATTTGACTTTTTTATTACAACGAAACGTAGATAGTGGCTTATTAATTGCAAAATCTTTTATTTCTTTTGTCATTAAATTTTACATATAAAACAATAATCATCATAATAACTTAACAAAGATTTATTAATACTAGAGATTTTACCGCGCTACACGCGGTTTGTTTCTCTATAAAATTAATATTTTAAAAGATCATTTTTAAATTTTCAATATATATATATATATATTAAAAATTCATCTTAATTTTTGATCATAAATGCATTATTTTATGTGATTAACTACTTTCATAATTTTTGACCAATCAAAATTTAATAATAATATTTTATTTATTCAAAGTTTACATTTACAATTATAACCTAATAAAAATACATTGAAATTTTAAGAAAATATGTCTTTTAAAAAACATTTTTTCTCCAAAATATTGATAATTTTGAAATAGAGGGAATATAACTTAAACATCAACGTTTAAAATAAAGTACTTTTATTAATGGTTATATTATTTATTTGTTTTGATATAATACTTAAATTTTAAAACTTGTTTTGTATTTCTTATTTTATAAATAGGTATTTGCTATAAAATTGTGAACCTTTAGGAGATTTCATTATTGAACGATTTCATGTTTAGATACTACTCCCTCCGTTTCATAAAGAGTGTCGTTTTAGAAAAAAAATTTCGTTACAAAATAAGTGTCGTTTTAGGATTTCAATGCATAATTTATTGATTTTATTTTCCAGTTTAATTTTCTATTGGTTGAAATATGATTAGGTGTATGGGTAATGATGTTTTTCTATAGAAAATATGCAAAATTAAATATTTTCTTAATCCGTGTGCAAAAAGCTAAAACGACACTTATTATGAAATAGAGGGAGTATATAAAAGTACTTTGGATATATTATGTGCATTACACATATGCAAATATATTTGTCATCAGTATTGTGTAGAAAATATATAACCTTTCAATATTGTTTGTATGTTATAGTAGAAACATACTTCCACTATTATTTTAGACTTTTAAGTTAATCATTAAACAGCTTATGTTGGAGTTAGCATAGCAAGAAGCAAAAATGCATCGCTTGATATACTCATAAGTTAAATTGACCTTTACACAAATTTATTTGGTATAACATTATAACGAAAGATAGAAAATCTAATAGTATATACATAATAGACTGGAGGTAACAATTTTAAAAACAATATTTGTAATGTGTTTTTTTAGATTCAAAAGTTTCTCTTATATTCAATTTTTAATAATTTTTTAAATTATTTTCATCTCAATTTTGGCTAAATTCCTAATTTGATATTAATAAAATAGTTAAATAATTTGTTTTCATGTCAAATAAAAATTGAGATTAAAAATAAAAATAAAAATAAAAATTATATTTTGAAAATAAGACATGATTTTTGATATTATATAATATTTTAAATGATTAATAATATTATTTTATTAATTTATTGATTCATGGTTTAGCAATAGTCGATCCAATGATCTGGTGATCGTGGAAATAATCTGGTGTCTAAGTCAAATTTAAAAGTATTGACAGTATAGATAAATTGTCTTACTATTATTTTTTATTTTAATAGCATTTTACTTTCTTATAATTATTAAATATATTTCATCTAATTTTAGCAATTTTTGCATGATATGCTATATGTTTGATTATGTGATTTCTAGGTTTGTTACTTGAGAGAGGAGAAAAGCTTGTAAGAGAAAAAAAAACAAAACATTAAAACCCCATTCTAATATATTTAGAATTATTCAATATATTTTTTTTATTGATGGATCATATAAAACCCAAATTTTAAGCCTTGTTTATTATTGCACATAAAGGATGGATCTAAACTCGACCTCACGCTACAAGAAGAGAATTATCATTAATAGTTTACGAACAATATATCATTAGTGGATCCACATGGTGTCACCAATTTTTAACAGATATAAATCATAAACTGCTTGGCTTGTTTCATGGTATATGCTATTACAACAGATGTTTTACCTTCAACGTACTATTGTGAAGTGGGTTGCTGCTAGTGGGTCCAAATACTCGCTGAAAGCTTTTATGTAAACTCAGTGTACTCCTCTTTTGTCACCTCCTTAGAGTTCAAGAGCTGTAACAAATAGAAATATACTCTTTAACTGATTCTAAGCGCACATAAGATACATCGAGCAGTCTTTACCCAAATTTGCAGCATCTCATTAATAAGCTCTCAATCCCGGCATCTCTCAACTTTTGGTCTTCTATTTTCTCTGTTACACAAAAAAAAAGACATGAACTCCAAGACAAAGATCCTTGCACATCTAATTATTCCTAATACGAATCAAGATATTTTTCTGGTTCTTATCAAAACAATTCTCAGAACATGATAAGAGAAGCAAAGTATACCTCATCTTGGTCATCCAGCTCTATATTTTTTATTCAGCTGAATCATCTCAACTTCAACCTGTGTAAGAGAGAACCAAACATGAAAATAAGATATTAAGAATCTTAGTTGTTTTCTGATACGTAGTGTAACTACATGTCTACATATAGCATATTACCTTGTAGACAAAGAACTTGGGCATTTATGCCATTTTAAGTTCTGATATATGTCATCATGTTGATCATACCTCTTTTGTGTATCCTTTTTTCCTGCCACGTGTGTTTGTATAGATCGAAACAACCTGCAAATAGTTTTTCACGAGCCTCTGAATTCGCTCTGGATCTTATTTTTAGACATATGTTAAATTATGTTTCTTGCCTTCTCATTTTTATCATCAACCACACTTATAAAAAGACATGAAATACACAATCAATCATGTAATATTACTTGATGAAAATCTGATAACTAAGGTTGTCTTGTGATAACTTCTTCTCATAACGAACATGGGTTTTTATCTTCTGTACAAAACACAGTCTGGAGTTCTACCAAAACACAATCTGGAATTTTACCAAACTACTACATTAGTCTTGCATCCACTTGTAAGAGTTAGAGAGTTGTTTCAGGTTACCTTCATGAATTCGCCGAGAAGATCTTTAAGAAGGTTTTGTATCTGCATCACAAGATTATAGATTTATCCAAAGACACAGAGAATATGCAAAGTGTATTCATGATTCCTTTTATATACTACCTTCTGTGCTTCTAAAATAGAAAGCCAAGTAACAGCACAACCTGGAAAAGAATAGATATGCAAGCGAGTTGTTTATGATCGCAGTAATAAACATTAGACAAAGATTAAAAAGTGAAAGAACGTGACAGGAGGGCTGAACAAAGGATCTGGATGATAAAAAGGACGAATTTGTAATCTTACTTTAGTTGCTGTTGAATCTTCAGGGCTGAAATTCTAATGCTGAGCTTTTGCTTGAGCTTTGTGTTTGTATCGTATTCTGTGTATTGGCCCATAAATACGTATACAAAGAGAGTACGATTGCAAAGTCAATTTCTGATGTGTTTGTTGGCCCATAATTACGTATACGGAGAGCGTACGATTGCAAAGTCAATCTCTCCAGTTTGAACTCGAAACAATAATCTCCCAGAGTCGATCTTATCCTCCCAGCCAAGTATATCGAAAACATCACTGACTATCCCGACAGAATAGAGTCCCATGTCTTAACTTGTCACCCTTCACGCCGCGCTTGAATCAATCCGGCACCGGACGATATAGACTCAGTGCAGCCGATAAAGCCTCTTTAAGAAGACGAAGCGAGCCCAAAGAAGTGAGAGCTTGCGATTGTGAAATCCCTCTTTATTTTTTGAATTCCAAACAATTACTTCCCCAAGTTGATCTTATCCTCTCTGCAGATCAATTGAAAACATCACCAACAACATGGTTGAACGATACAGCCTAATTAGCCCATACCCATGTCGTAACTTGTCGTCCTTCACGCCGCGCTTGAATCACTCCGGCACCAGACGATACAACCTCAGTGCAGCCGATAAAGCCTCTTTAAGAAAACGACTACCAGAAAGTTGCAATAGATTCACAGATTTTGAAGCCGATTGGATATGTTTAATGATTTTGCGGAATATGCCAAGAAGATTTGGTTTGGGTGAATGATTTCAAGAAGTGATATATATATATATATAGGTGGAGAATAAGAGAAAGGTGGAACGAAACCATCTGAGTTAAAGAAATGAGTAAATATGAGCTTTGAATGTTTGAGAGTGGGGTTGTGATAAATACAAAGAAGAAACGGTGATTTTCATGGATCAGAAACAAAGATGACGAAGTACTGGAAGAGACAACGACGATATTTGGTTTTAGATTTACAACGCTGTTTATGTTCGTAATAAGTGGGCCTGATAGAATTAGTATAAGCCCATACACATGATCTTGTTTTAGTTTGTGAAATGTGAATAATTAGTTGACGTGGAAGTTTGATGGATGGTGATAGGTTGATTTAATTTGCTTATGTGGATAGCTTAAAAAGCCTAGTTCAATTCCTTTTATATTAGGATTTAAAATAACATAAAATATAAATCTACAAAATAAAACCATAATTATTAATTATCAGTAAAACGTATGAAAACAAACCTTTCTACGTCAAATAATAATATACTGATTGGACATTTTTTGTTCTATGATTCCTATGAACATTAGTTTAGTTAGATTTTATATAAATTTCCTGTTCATAAGAGTCTGTAATAACACTTATTAACAAATTCTAAAATAATTAAAAATATACTTCTATTTACAAAAAAACTTATTAAATAAAATTAATTAATTATATATCTCTAGTAAAAGTTAGATTTTTGAAATATAACAGCAAAAGATTGCATTTTCTGGACTCACCGCTTTTGATTGGTAAGTTAATGTTAATAATTATCATGAATATAATAAAACATATTTATTAAATAATCACTAAAATTGTTTAAAAATAACATTTTTTATTTTTAATTAAAACTAATGACTAAACTTAAAATCAAGGAAAATATGACGAATATGCTTCTAAACACTAATAAAAATATGAAAATAATTAAAATAATTAAAATAAACAAAATAATATTATAAAATTAAATATTACTAAATTAAATATAATATAAACATATCTATAAAATTATTTCTAAAATTAATAAATATCATGAATATAATAAAAATATTTATTAAATAATCAAAAAAGTTATTTTAAAACTAATAATTCAAAACTTATGAATCTAAACTAATGACTAAACTTAGAATCATGGAAAATATGACACATAAGCTTCTAAAAACTAATAAAAATTTGATAAATAAGCAAAATAATATTATATGATTTAATATTACTAAAATAAATATAAAATTATTATTTCTATAAAATTATTGCTAAAATTAATAATTATCCTGAATATAATAAAATATTTATTAAATTACCACTAAAATTGTTTTAAAATAAAAATTTTAAAAATTATTAACTAAAACTAATGACTAAAAATAAAATCATGGACTAATAATTCAATAGATATTAATTAATAATAATGATTAAACTTAAAATCTTTGAAAATATGACACATAAGCTTTTAAAAATTAATAAAAACATGACAAATAAGAAAAAAAAATATTATTTGGCTTAATATTCATAAAGTAAATATAAGATGAGCATATCTATAAAATTATTACTAAAATTAATAGTTATACTGAATATAATGAAAAATATTTATTAAATAATCACTAAAATTGTTTAAAATATAACAATTCAAAATTTTATTAATTAAAATTAATAATTAAACTTGAAATCATGAAAATATGACACATAAATTTCTAAAAACTAATAAACATATGACAAATAAGCTAAATAATATTATGTAATTTAATATTACTAAAGTAAACATAAGATAAACTTATCTATATAATTATTTCTAAAATTAATAATTATTCAGAATATAATAAAAATTATTTATTAATAATGACTAAATTTTTTAAAAAACTTATTAATTAAAATTATTGACTAAATTTATAATCATGTAAAATATGACACATAAGCTTCTAAATAAAAATGACAAATAAGTAAAATAATATTATATGATTTAATATTTCTAAAATAAACATAATATGAACATATCTATAAAATTATTTTTAAAATTAATAATTATCCTGAATATAATAAAAACATTTATTAAATAATTACTAAAATTGTTTAAAAACTAACAATTCAAAATTTATTAATTGAAATTAATGACTAAACTTAAAATCATGGACTAAGAATTCAAAAACTTAAAATCATGGAAAATATGACACCTAAGATTCCAAAATTAATAAAAATATGACAAATAAGCAAAATAACCTAAAATTATGGAGAACATGACAACTAAGCCAAATCACTTCTTAAATAATAGTATATAGATCAGGCTCTTGAAAAAATCTACCAACGACAAGGTCATTATTTCCGAGCTTGCTACTTATTTTTATTCTTCTTGATTTTGGGGCTCGTGCTGAATGATGCTTGTTTATACTAAAGTTTTATGCTGGTTAAAGATGTTTGAGTTGGTCAGTTTGTATTAGGTTTTAAACTTCCTGACATATTGGATCGAAGATATAGGGGGCCATAAACATTTTTACGTTAGTCTTGTGAGGTCATCATTCATGCTACCTATGTATAATGTCTCAGTAAAAATTTAGGGTCAGAGCGAATGTTTCAATCCGGTTATGACCCGAACCGGTGCTGCTTCCCAAACTATAAAGTTGGGAACAATTGATATTCAATAACTACTTTTATATAAACCATGTTACTTATGAGATGAATGTTTGTTTTGTGGTTTTATAGTAACACAACAGTGGTTTGATCACACGACTTGTAACATCCCGTTCCCCCCGACGTCCAACCGGGGTTGTCGAGCGAGAGTTATGGACACGCATCTACTCAATTTAGACATCCAACGTGTCCACATACTGGTCCCAAGAGTCGACGGACGCATTGTTTCCTTTGAAATATCAACCCACCAATATCCATATACTTCTACTTACAGTCCTGCGCACAGGGAAATGGAAAGGGAGGGAGTGAGTATGTGAATACTCAGTGAAGTGAATCTAGACCAGTCTCCCCGCATGACACTCTACACTACTCGATGCGGGAAAGAAGGCTGGCTAGCCACTACAATCAATCAATGCAACTTAACATTTCAAGCATCAACATTTCTATCAACCTAGCGATCAATCAATACAACAAACTCAGTCGTTGCCAAGCAAATGATTAGACATACTCGACATACACCACACATACAACGGACTGACACCAAGCAACCTAGACCTTTAGGACCTATCGCACGCTCACAGCGGTCCCACCTCCATCGCGGCATTCCTGCGTGGGCGCTCAAACCGGGTACGATCCCGCAGCTCCTATGTGAATATCTCGCCTACAGCTCATAAGCCTCTCTCGTCCGTTCTGCCCATGTTCACCATATTCACTTATGCCCAGACTCGGCATGACTCGATCTTACCCGGCGCCGCTAACCTAACCCCGCCTTACCACGGTCACACATCTCATCATCTCATTCACTTTTACCACATCACTTTCAATCTTATCACACATCTCATTTTCGTTCTCATTCTTATTCTCATTCTCATTATCAATCTCAATTTTATTCTTATTCCCATTCTCATTTCACATTCTCATTCTCATTTCACATTCTCATTCTCATTTCATTCTCAATCTCATTACTCATTCTCATTCTAGACTCGACCACTAGACGCCACTCATTCTCGGTGTCTCACATAATACACTTTGCATCCATCATTCATTCATACCATTCATCAAAGGGTACCAATTGGCATCACATACCAATTGGAACCTTTCTATCACCTTAGGCGTGCAATTCTTTCTAACAACTTAGCTTCTCATCTCAACCATCACATAGAATCAGATCAACCAATCACACAATCACATAATCATTCATATCATTCATCACATCACACAAGGCAGTCCATTAAGTCATTTAAAACAGTGTGAAGGTTCTTATGCATCATGATTCATTCACCTATCACCCTAACTCCCATTATGATCTATCAACCTAACTCACAAACAGGGTCTAACCAAACCCTAGTTCCAACGTAAAGAATATAAAAGTCAATATTCGAACCACCTCACCTTAGGTTTAGATTTGGATCTAGATCTGGAGATTTGGATCTAGATCTAGAGATATGGAACAGTGAGATTCGGATCTAGATATGGAACGATGAAATTTGGAACGGTGATATCTGGATCTATGGAAATCCACAACTCCGGTCAGCTACCTCTCGGCAACCACCACCACCACTCAAACGACCACCACACACGACCACCAGCGGCTCGGCTTGCTCCCAAGGCGTCTCGCGGAAAGGGAAGAGAAAAAGATCTGGCCGGGAGAGAGAAGAGAAGAGAAGAGAGAGGGCGTGAGAGAGGAAGAGAAAAAGGAGAAAAGAAGCTTGACGACTAGGATTTTTGGTCTCCGGGAATTCTCTACAGAGCTCCGCTTCGGATTTGTGATGGAGAGAAAGAGAGAAGGAAGCTGCCTATTTATAAGAAATAGGAAGAAAACCCTAGGTTTTTGTCAAACGAACCGTAGACAATCCCGTTTACCTTACAAAAATTTTAGGTTGGGTTTTGGGATGTTACACGACTCCTCATTTGGGTTTTCCACTCATGGTAACCATCCTTGAGTTTCTGGTGGATGAAGAAGTCAAAATTGTTGCGGAGATAGATGTTCTCCAAGTTATCAATGGCTTCCAAGTTCTTACTTCACAGGTAAGCAACTATAAAGAAGAAAACTTCACCATCTTCTTCGTATATGCATGCAGATATGGTTTTTGCAAACCTCTGGAAGACTGCTATTTAATAAGGTTTTACTATACGTATGTTTCCTTGCTCTCTCCTAGGTCAAATCTGTCAACCGTTTGTTTAGAAGACAGCCATATATTGCATCAAATATCTGTATAAATAACCCACTTCGGAAGACAGCATACATGAATATCCTACTCAGCTTAACTGAGACATTGCGCCTGTCACCTCAGAAAATCTCTGATAGCGATCTGTTTGATACATAAACTACTCTGGCACACATGAAAAGTGTAGGGTTTAAGTTGGATAGGTTGGAGAAAAAACTTGATGGAATAAAAGAAAAGAAGGCAAAAGAGAAAGCTGGTAAGATTAAGATACAAAACACTAAGGAAAAACTAAAGGATTCGAAGCAGAAGTGCTCAGACTTTAATGCTCAGCTAGAGATTGAGAAGGCCGAGGTTTTGGCTGCAAGTGCTCCTCTCTTCTTGTCTGATGATGAAGATGTTTTCTGATGGTAACTAAGTGGTTTGTAGTTTGGCCCAGAACCAATCTTGTGCATATACACATAAAACATTTGAATAGGCATATATATTCATATGTTTATATGTATAATGTGTTAAAAAACAAAAATATTGTTTTTGTTATACATAAAGTTAAATGAAAGTAATAGGTTTTGTGTTATTATGATTTAAACAAATATATAAAAATAAATAAAATATATTATTCTTATAATATTATTAAAACTAATAAATTTTTCTTTGAATAAAATATATAATTTTTGATTAGAAATATAATATATAATTCAAACATTTTTTCTAAAATAAAAATTAATAAAAATGTAATTAGTTTTTTTAAAAAAAAATTGAATAGGATTTCCGAAACTTTAGGACTGGCACTTCAACAGTAAATATACCGAAAAGGAGTTCTCATTCATTTAATAATAGTATTTTGATGTTGTTAAAATTTTTATTTAAATTTATCTTGTAAAAAGGGAGATAAACCACTCTAAATCAAACATGTATCACAAAAAAAAATTATACAGATTTTTGTAAGCTAGTAGAAGAACCGATGCTTGATTGTTAATGTACCTTTTTTATATATTTTTATTTTCTTATTCCTTTGATATTTATTTAGAACTCATGATTAAATATGCTCTTAGCACTCTCTAGGTTTTGAAACATTCACCTTAACTTCCAAATTTTAGATCATTCCACTCCCAAACTATCCAAATATATATGTGTACGGATCATCTGGTTTTTATATCCTAATTGTTTTAGGCTCCATAAATTTCAAGTGTTTCTTGATGGAAAAGTAACTATGTTTGGGTGTCTGAACAGAGCATAGTCATTCCCCCAAGAAGTAGCTTGACGTGTGACGCAATTAATATTCATATGTTATTAATTATGACAATGGATTATTAAGTTACAATGAGCTAATGTTTATTTATGATGCATGCATCTTCTTTAATATATATGTATTCAGTTACATGAAAACAATCCTCAAACACACAAAACTGCATTGCCTAATCTGCAAGTAAGCTTCTTCTCTGTATCACAAGAAAACTCAGAACGTATCAATGTGGAACGGTGATGGAACAGTTGAGATCAATGGCTTTAGAGTTTACTATTCAGAGGTAAGAACAACTGTTTTCACTTAACAATGATCACTTTGGTTGGTTTGGTTCTTACATCAAACATGTTCTCAGGTTGAGTGTGTAAGAAGAATCTTCGAAAGACACCCAGAAACCACATTGAATCTTCGTCCAAAGAACCAATTGGTGAAGAACGCGTACTTGAACACCCTCCTTGACCTCATTGACATTACTTGCTTAGCTCCTCAGGAGCTCACAAAGGAGGAGCTAGTGGATGCTGAGAACACCCTTTTGGATCTGGTAGGGGTAGGTTTCGAGTTGGATTGGTTGAAGAAGAAGCTGGAAGAGCTTTGCGTGAGGAAGAAGAAAATGGAAACACGTGGTGCACGCATGAGAGAACTCGATAGAATGATCGTGGAACAGAGACAAGTGTTGCTTGCGCTTGAAGCTGAACTGAAGAATGAAGAGAACGAGGCAGTTTCCGACAGTGCTAGAATTGGTTTCGATGATGTTGTTTGAAATGAAACTCACCTGTAAAGAAGAAACCTAAATGTTTTTAGGTCTCCTCTCTAAGAATATGTGGCGTTGTCTAATTACAAAAATGATTGAATAAATGACGAGATCCTTACAACTATCTGCTGCTCGATTTCTAATACAGTGCATCCACATTACTAACTGAAGTGTAGATAGCAAAGAGATGAAGTGAAAAGAAAAATGATTTGTGCTCTGTTTCCAAGAACAGAGCATCCACATTAGGGTAATTGATGTTCTAGCGAGAGAACGAATCATATGACTCTAGGTGTATTTGGTCGGTTGGTTGATGAGGTCTCTTTAGTGTTTTTTTATTGCACCGTGTCTGTTTCTTGTTGGAAAAGTAAACAGTGTATATGGATGTCCTTCTACTCAGCCTTACTGAGATTTTGAGCAAGTTGACTCAAGAAATCTCAAAGGATAATCTATCTGAGGCATATGTTGCAACTGAGAGATGGAGGGCTTAAATTGGATCGGTTGGAGAATCCCAGAGCTTCAAAGTTTGCAAGTAAAGCTTGAGAGATATTAGAACTTCCCACATTTAGTTAAGGAGTAGATTGGGTTTTGTAAAGCTTGTCGTTAATGTCTCATTCAAACGGCTAAATGAGAGTATTTCTTCCTATCGTTCGTTGGTCATAAGGCATAATAAGCTATCTTTGTTGAATTGAGGTCTTGGTCTTAATAAGTTATAAGCTATTAAGAGCACCATTATCCCATAGCACCAATTGCGGAGACATGATCTTAATATATCATTTAAGGGCATCTTTAAGTCAAAGATCTTTTTTGGAGTCTCTTATTTTTTTTTTTAATTTTTTTTTTATTTTTTTCTGATTTAAAAAAAAAAAATTGAACCAATTGCGGGCCGACACGTGTCAGTGGGATTTGCACTGTTCACAGACCCCACATTTTAATGGGGCCCGCGAACAGTGCAAGAGAACCCGATTAAGAGAATGGGTTAACCATGCACTAAATATGTAATGATCTCATAGATACTCTATATGGAAAAAGAGAAAAGTGTTGGCTCATCAACCGTTGGCTCATCAACCGTTGGATATATTCTCTCGGTTTTTTAAAAGAAACGTTCTAAAGATTTTTATTTGTTTCAATATGTATTATTTCGCTTATCAATATAATTTTTCTTATTTAATAATTTATTATATTTTTACAATAGAAATTTATCTGTTGAAATAAAATTAGTTGAATAATGATGTTCTTGTTTAAAAATATACAAAATTAAATATTGATTAGTCTATTCTTTTTACAAATAGGGTCTATTTCGTTTCAGTTCATCAATGAGATTAACAATTTTGATAGTTTAATAAGCATAGAAGCAATAACGTACAATTCAATGACACATCTCATCAAAAAAGCTGACTCATAAGTTTAAGTCACAGTAGTAGAAACCGTTGAGGTTATTGATTATTCATTGGTCCACTACATTTGTAAAAGTAGTCCCGTCTCCCTTGTCTCATAGAGTAAGATACGAACTCTGTTTCTAAAATCATAAAAAAAGTGAACAGTGCAAAAAAAACCGACACGTGTCCATCTAAGATACGAACTCTGTTTCCATCTAAAACCATCGACTATTGATGTTCTGGCGAATAAAACCCGAATAAAGACCAGTAATACAGAACACCCTTCACGATGTAATGATCAGAATATTAATAACTCTAATAGTCGTCTAACATCGCGCACCTTAGGAAAAAACAGATATTATCAGAATAACAAATAATCAACGAACTAAAACAGAGAGTATTGAAGAGAATGGGATCAGATAGAGCTAATACGTAAGATGCCATCATTCCGGCGAATCAAACCAATAGGGAACAATAAAGTTCAACATTCATCACTCCACATTCTCATTCATTACTCTATTAACTCAAAAAAAAAAAAAAAAAAAAAAAAGAATTAAACTTCCAGAGGAGAAAGGAAAAGATCAGATAGAGCTAATACGTATGATGCCATCATCTCGGCGAAATCAAACCAATAGGGAACCAAAAAAAGTTCAATCATCATATCACTCTTTCTCCTCTTTGTAATTCTCATCAAAATCGATACTTTTCCAAAAACAAGACTAAACTTTAAAGCAAAACAGACATAAACGAAAGACTCTCAGCTCTTGAAACTCATTGAGGAATTGAATAAACAGATGGAACATCATATATACATTGTTAAACGTAGGGTTTCTTTAGGGCTCCCTCATCAAAAAGACGTATATACCCATTTGTTCGAATGGGCTCAACTAAGTCCAGAGTTTATAACTGTGAAGCTTCATTATGGGCCCATAAAGGGCCCAATAAGACCAGAGTTTGTAACCGTGAAGCTACATGAGACCAAATTCGGCCCAATAAGACCAAATTCGGCCCAATAAGACCAAATTCAGCCCATACTGTAGTTGATGCATTGTAGTTTTGATCATGAAAACGTTTCTAAGCAATACCGTTTGCATATGTTACATTGTCCAAAAAAAACATATCCTCAACGAACACCCTTGAGATCAAGTCAGTGGAAGTTATTCTTTGAGCTTAATTATCATCAGCAAAACACTTCTGTGTTGTGGATTAAAAGAACATCATAAGGTTCCTTTGGGTTTCCAAACCTATTCTCACACCACATTCTAACCCAATCATAATATAATTAGTGTTTCTGTAAAGGAGATATATAAAAAAGTAAAATTATAAGTTTGGCTTGAATATTGATTCTTCTTTTAAAGAAATATAAACATATGAATCATGTTGATTTGTGTAAACTAAGTGTTATGCATAATGTCCCATATCAATCTATATTTTAAAAGGAATTCTGCAACTTGTGTATGCATCACAATACACAAAAGTCTTTTTCTTTCTATCAGACATTAGCAAGTGTGTCTTTGTAATATAAATATCATAAAGTTTTTCTTTTTAGCCACATTTCATCTATTTGTCGGGCTTAATTAATAGTCACACATATTTATTTATGTTATCTCCTTTTTCCACCACCCAACAAATCCAAAAGTATAGACTTAAATTTATAGTTCATTGTTTTACATTAGTTTCCCCATGGCAATATAATTTTGAGATTAGATTTGGTAGTATGTCTTTGAAATCATAAACGATAAAAATTTAAACGTGGTTAGGAAACCAATTGGTTTTGCCATCGCAATTGTAATCATGTATAGTATCAAGTGTTTTGTTGTTTAGGAGTTGAGGTATGGAGAATGAGGTAAAATTCGCATTTTCCATATTCGTATTCTAATAGGAACATATATGTCTACATGTGTTAAGACATTTGCAAACGCCTTAGATGGTAGTAAACTCGATATAAGGGATACGACAACACCGCTTCTTCTAAAGCGATTGGTGTACCTTGCAATTATATATAGCATATGGTTGGAGCAGAACAAACGTCTTCATGACAACATCTCTATCCTATCCCGTCGGCAATCATTTTCAAGCATCATTCTTTCAAAGAAACATCAGAAGCGTAATGGCTCACTAATGCATTACTGGCTTCTCTTTGACTGAAAAATAAAAGAGGAAATTCTTATTTTAGGTTTAACATATTGTAACCTTTTAACAAATATATTATTGTAACTTCTTACAAACTACCATTTTCAATGGAATTGCAAATATTTGGCAAAAAAAACTCGGATTTTTATGAATACCATCGATAAATTAAGTTTTTGTTTAGGATGAATGCAGCACACATTAATAATTAAAATGTAAAAACATTATGTATGATGTTTTTGTAGAATCATCTGATGTGCTTCGATCCGAGCTCTATACATGTAGGTGATCTATATATAGTAGCTCAATTTTACTAACCAATATATATATATATATATATAGCTTCTTATATCTCTTCTTATCAGTGTATAATATCTGTATTTCATAGACCATATTAAATATATGTGTGTCTAGCTTCTTCTCTCTTTTTTAGCAGTGTCTTTTTTTAATTAATCTAGATTTTTCATTAACCATGGAACATAGAACATAGAAGATTACAGAGCTGGAGGAAGGAGAAAACCCCCATAAACTAAGCTGGCAGAATACATACATTCTCCAGAGACCAGAGCTCAAAAAACTAAGGAAACAAATCAAATTTACAATAACAAACCCGAGGAAAACACATCACCAACTAGATCATAATCCAAAACGACATTAAAAAACATTATAAAAATAAAACTTAAATGAAATACTCTTCTATTTCAAAATAATACATATTCTAATATTTTTACATATATTAATAAAACATAATAAATTTCAAGTATTAATGTACAGTTTTTGTAAATATATATTTCATATAACTTTTAAACTAATTAAAATTTAGTAAATATAATCAATTTTTTTTAAAAAATACAATTACCTATTACTCTACTAATTAACAAAATATGCATTGAAAATATAAAAAATATACTTTTTAGAAACAAAAAGAATTTTTAGAACATATATCTTTTTAAATGGAAGGAGTATATGTTTTTAGAATGTCCTTTCTAAAAAAAAGAAATATATGTTTTTAGACCAACTATAAATAATTATACAAATACGCTCGTATAAAGTTAGATTTGTTCTATTTCTACCCTAGCTTTGTTTGGTTATCTCCACTCGAGGTTAATTTAATGGCAAAAAGGGAAGAAAATTGTTTTGTCTATCTGTATACATATAATCAAAAGGTGAACTAAAAGGTGAGATTAATGATTTGATGAAAAGTGATTTTTCACCTGATGAAAAATGGTTTAAATTCATTGATTGATAGCTAATGCCTAGTGGTAGTAGGGTTATAGCTCGCAGTCGCAAGTAAAATAGGGTTTTATGATATCGACCAAATGGTAAAAAAATAGAAGGCACGCAACTATACATGGACCCATAGGATAGCAACCTCTTAATTTATGTTCCATATATACATTATAATTTTTCATCGATCGATTAGAAGTGTAGAACTGATAACAATTCATCAGAGTAATCTTCGGTTACCAAAGAGAATTTCAGATTTGTAAATAATTCTTAATATTCTCCACAAACCACAACACACACGATGAATGATTTAAGCAGCACAAATCAAAATGATTTGTGATAATATCGTTGCTGTGCTATTATTTAAACTGAAACCTGATATAATATTCGATATTGTTGGAAACAACGTAGGCTACGTTGCACATATCGCAGACCATGATTAACCGAAAATTTTTAAGATGAGACTTTTACCGGAAGTTAATAAACTGTTTCTTAACTTTTAACTAAAAAAATTAAGAACTAGTTTTTAAATACCTTATTTAAAAACCAATTCTTAATTTTTTTATTTAAAAGTTAAGAAACAATTTCTTAATTTTCGCTAATAATCATATCTTAAAATCTCCGGTTAATAATGCTCTAAGCCCCGACGAACGATTGCTACTCATTAGGAACATGGATATTGCTTGCAAACTACAATATGCAAATATTTAATATGTAATATTTAGGTGTGTTAATCGAGTGAAGCTGAAACATCTGATCTAAATTTTCATTTGAATTGAACTTTTTTGGTTCACTTGTGGCGTGAAACACTAAAAGGGTTTAGGGTTGGTTCAAATCTTGTCCAATTACGGTCGGAAATTTTACAAATAAACCTTGGAGAAATTTTTGTTTTTATGAACAACACAAAACTTAAATGTTTAATTTCCTAGTTTCTCAGACTGATGCACTATCGAATTTTGGATTTGGTTCTAACTAACACTCACGATAACATTTAGCAGAATATTTAATCTGGAATCAGACAAACGTTAAATATTGGACGACGACCCATTTCCCAGCATATAATTCCTTGGATGGATACAAATACAATATATCTTTCTTTTTCTTACTTTATAATTTAAAAATAAATTTGATTTTTTGAATGATAATACGGTTCGTGCTTTTATCGATCATACATATATAGGCAAATACATTAATTTATTAAAAAATCTTTTAAGTTTTTCGTTTTGTACTTCTTTAGTTGCACGTTTTAGAGCACTTCTAATAAAAAGTTTTGTCATTAAATTTCTAATATATATATATATATTATTATTTAGTTGTGATATTATTAGTTTTACGGAAAATCTAATAAAAATTAGAAGTGTTCTTATATCTAGTTTGGAAGGTATTTATCGATTGCACTGATTGTTTCACACAAAATACAAATATGATCATCACTAGTTTATCTTTTAAAAGACAACTTTGTTTGTCACTACTCTCATTAACTTATAAGATTAAACCATTCCCTTATATTGTGGTTTAGACTGTGAATTATTGCTTTTTCGTCAAAGTACAGATATATTTGTAACCCTTTTTAACTAAGTTTTAGACTAAACTTTTTTCTAGAAATCTGTCAGATCATAACGAAACCTATAACAATCTATGAAAAATAGAAACAAAGGATTTCTGTTATTTATAATGACTATAGTAGAAGAAAAAACATGTATATATGTCCAACAAATTTTGTAGATGATGGAACTTGAATAACCTTTATCCATAATATTTTATGAATTTTTTACACTGTGGGACACTTTCTCACTTTGCAGTTACACCTCAAGGCACATAGTATTTATGACATACTTTTGCACGTTAAAAAGACATGAATGACCCTAAACTAAAAAGAACATAATGGAATTGAACATGTTCTCAATTGTTGTTCACCAACAAACTCACCGACAAACTAATATATTTTGCTTTATAATTAACACTACCGACAAACTATTTTTTTTTTACTTTTCTCTTATCTCAGATCTCAAATTCACTTTCTCAGATCCAAGAATCCTAAATCTCACTTAAAACTCACCAGACATTTCAAATCCACAGTAAGATAAACTCTTTCCAGATTTTGTTGGAACTAGTCAACTAAATCTAAGCGTCGGTGAGAGGTTCATTGATCTGTTCGAGAAAACGTGGCAATGATGAAAAGTTTGCTCTGATTTCAAGACAATGGATTTTAACTCTGCTATAGCTTCGATTTTAAGACATGTGAGGTTAGTTTCTTCACAACTCATATCATATTTGTCCGGATTATGAGATTTTAACTTATTTACCCAAGTTTAGATTCTATAAGATTCATTTTTGTTTTGTTAGTTTTTAGTGTTGTTGTAGATTTCAAAACCCAGATTCGTGAAATATGAATTTTAATTTTGATGGATAGAGTGTGGTGTGGACTCGGGAGGGGTGGACGGATGGTGTGTAGATGGGGTATGTGTGGATGGGCAGTATGTGGATAGCTGGCACATGGATAAGTTGTGAGTGGACGGTTGAAGTTTGAAGAGTTGATATGGGGATTGGTGATGTATGGATGGAACGTCGTGGTAACATGTCCGATAAGTTAAGCTTTTGGTTTGTTTAGTATTTTCATCACTCAAGCTTCTTTTTTCCATGGGCATGTGATAGTTATTAGTTTGAAGTTATTAACTTGTTCATTTTTGAGATTGTGGACACATTAGCATCCATATCATAGCTTTTTAGTATATTACAATTTTATTTATGTTTATTGTTTAAATGACTGTACTATCCACTACTTCAAGCTTCAATTCTTTATCTACAAATTTAAGAGTTCTTTCTAGTTATTTACTCATAGTTATATTAGCTTGCACATCCACAACATAATCAAAATATTCTTGTCCTCATCTACAAATAAACATTGTTGTTGGGTTGTGTCTTCATCCACGCGTCATCCATCCATGCATCATTTATCTACGCATGCTTTAAGGATAAAATTGTCCACAGTTTATTATTGGCCCACAGTAAAGTATGTCACATGTAGAAAGTGTCCATGAATGTAAGAGAAAGTCAAAAAGTGTCTCTATATGTAATCAACTCATATTTTATTACACACTCGAACAAATCATTGGACCACACCAATGTTTTTAAACGGACATGATTTTTTTTAGATCATGGGTCAATATAATTCGACATGTCTCAATCGGATTCAACTGAAACCAATTGTATTCAATCATAGAATAAAAAAATATAATATAAATATTTTGTTAGTAATTAGTAAATTTTACAAACATAGTTATGTTTAGTTATTAAAGTATTTGATAAAAATAACTATGAAATAAAATAAAATTTAATTAAGTATAAATCAAATATAAAATTAGTATTTTGATCTCAAAATATAAATCAATATTTTGACTTTCAATATTCAATCTCCGCGAGTTATGAAAATTGAAAAAATATAATAAATAGTATAATTTTTATCGTAATATTTAAAATGTTTAAATATATAAAAAATAACTTTATTATATTTAAAAATATAAAAAGTAACTTTATTGAATTTTAGTAGAAAATTACAAACAAATCTGGATTTTATCTATCCGGCCCGGATAGTTATAATGATTAAGAAGACAAAAAAATAACGGAAAAATTGTCAAAATCAACTTAAAACTTGAATTCAAATGCAAAAGTGTACCCAAACATCAATCAAATGTAAAAGTAACCTAAAAGGGTAGTGAGATTACAACAAGCCCCTTATGACAAAAAAAAACTGTATGCGTTTTTACCTTCATAGCCTATTTAAGTCTTTTGTGTTTTTTAAGTCTTCTACGATTTTGTAAATCTTCTGAGAAGACTTACATGTAAGTCTTCTCGTTTAGTAAATCTTAAAAATAATTAATAAATTACATAAAAAATATTTTGATGTCGGAAAAATCTAAACCATGTAATAATAAACATTTGTAAATGATATAAAATAAAATCCAGTAAAATTGGATTGTTTTCAACATAGATGAGTGAATGTATCATCTCATGATATTCTTTGGTCTAGGGTTTGGAAACATATGTTCTAATATTGTATGTATCTTTACGGTTAGATTTTGGAAGCCTAACTATTTTTTTTGAAAATTCATTCTTTACATATATTGGTTTAGTTTTGTGTATATTAAACAATTTTGGAGTTGATTTTAAGTTTAGTGTAGTGTTTACTGATATTTAGTTTGTCTTTTTGTTTAGAGTATTGGAAGACTTAAGTCTCTTAAACATATTACGCTAGAAGACTTAAATGTAAGTCTTCTCGATGTATTAGGGTGTAAGAGACTTCCCCGTAAGTATTCTCGCTTGTTTTTTTGCCAGAAGACTTACCCGTAAGTCTTCTATACCGAACCGGTTGTGAATTTTACCAATTTACAGTTAACCTAACCGGATGTTTTCCGAACATATAAATACTAATTTTTTTACTTTTTTTTAATTAATTCACTATTTACTGGTAAACCACGAAACCCTAGCCGTTTCTCTCTAAAGGCGATACCGAAGACAATTTCCACCGTTTCTCGTTTTCTGTCGTTTTTCACCGCGCTAATCTCTTTCTTTCATCGAATCTCTTTTATCTTTCATGTCGGAATAGTATTTCTGGAGATTAAACTAACCCGCTTCCTTTTTTTTCAGATCCGAAACCGTTCGTGTTCCGTTATTGTTAGCGTTGAGCTCCGCTGCCCGGTAAGTTCTTACTCTTTGGTGTCAAGTCCAAGTTTTGACTTAAGGCGAATCTTTACGAAGTTTCGCCGCCGTTAAACCATAAACGTGATAGTCTGATTTCTTATTTTACTTCGAGTTTTGCAGATCTGCTAACCGCTGCTGTCGTTGCCGACCCTAACTTCACCGCTTTAGCTTCCGACTGTAAGTTATTCAATATGTTCGTCTAGACTTTGTGTAAGTCTTCGAGGAAGTCTTCGAGTAGGCTTCTCGGAGAAGATTACTGGAAGACTTCGTAGAAGACTTCCAGTTATTATTATCCGGAAAGCCTAGTGGAAGACTTACTGGAAGTCTTCCAGTAAGTCTTCTAGTAAGTCTTCCAGTATGTCTTCCAGTAAGTCTTCTAGTAAGTATTCCCGTAAGTCTTCCCGGATAATAATAACTGGAAGTCTTCTACGAAGTCTTCCAGTAATTGTGTTTGGTTTGTGATTGAGATGTTGGTTTTTAATTGTTTTGAAGACTGAAAAATAGATTCACTAGAACTCCCGAAGAGGATATTTACCTTAGGGGAAGAGCCCTTTCCAATCAAAAGCATAGCATACCATACAGATGACTCCAAGTTGTTTTCTGCTGTAAGGGATGCTCTACATGATGATGAATACGAGGAGCTTAAGGAATCAAGATTGAGAGTCTTCCTAAAGTTCAAGGAGATGGATTTTGGTTGGGCATCAAGGCTGGTTCATTACATGCTCTGTTTCCAGCTCAACATCAAGAAAAAGTATGAGCTTTGGAGTCTGGTTGGTGCAGATCCGGTGAGGTTTTCACTGATAGAGTTTGAACAACTCACTGGTCTCAACTGCGAGTACATCGAGCACCTTGAAAATCCGAATGTGAGGTTACAAATGAGATGGCCAGTTTCTGGGAGCGGATTGGTGTTTCTGTCGATGCTGGTCCAAGTTTGGAGCAGATAATAAGAGCACTTAAGAGATGCCAAGAGTGGTCTCGGGATGATCGCATGCGTCTGGGATACCTAGCTATCTTCTCTGGATTCATTGAAGGGAGGAAGTACTCAAGCGAAACACGAGCTAGTCTTGCAAGGCTCGTCATGGATTTGGAGAAATTCGAGAATTATCCATGGGGGAGAGTGGCTTTTAAGGTGCTGATGGACTCTTTGAGGGCAAAAGATTTCACGAAGTCGTATACTGTCGATGGGTTCATACAAGTTCTCTAGGTGTGGATCTACCATGCTCTGCCCGAATTGGGTGCTAATTATGGGAATCCCTTACCAAACCGACCGTCTCCACCGTTGCTGGCATTCAAGGGTGGCAAAGGACGCAAATGTTTTAAAGACGCTATCAGCAGACATGTAATTTCCCAAAATAGTACGACTTATATATAAGTCATCTAAAAAAAATTGACCAGAAAACTTACCAGAAGACTTAACTTAGTCTTCCCGCAAGTCTTCTGGCTAGAAGACTTTCGAGTTAAGTTTTCCTTATGTGAAGGACTTAGTTAAGTTTTTCAGAAGACTTAACTCGAAAGTCTTCTAGCCAGAAGACTTACGGGAAGACTTAGTTAAGTCTTCTGGTAAGTCTTCTGGTCAATTTTTTTTATAAATGACTTACATATAAGTCTTCTATTGTTCTTATCGTCAAATATCTAACTTGATATCTTTATATAATGCAGACTCGCGTGATCAACTATGTTGAGAAGAACATCGAAAATTGTTTCCAAAATGGGATAATGATAGAGAGGATGTGTTTGTCGAGAACATTATTCAAGTCATGTTTAATGCTCCGCCTAATTGGAAGTGGACCATGAATTGCTGGGAAGACGAGGAATCTACCCGTGGACCAATCCAAAGACGCATGTTGTATACGTGAAGGAAGAGAGTTCTGTGAAGAGTCTTGTTGTGAGAGAAGAAGATATTGAGAGACCTTCAAAGAGAGCTCGTATAGAGGCACCTGCAGAGCCTCGTTCGGAGGATATTCTAGATGCTCGTTCGTGAGCTATTCCAGATGCTCGTTCAGATGCTTCTATTCCTGTGAGCGGGGTTGACAAAGCATACATTAAAAAAATGTTTCAAGGACCTCACAAATGTCATGAGGGATGGGTTTGGGACGTGCCTTAAGGAGATGAAGCTTCTTGGGAATAGGATGGATGTTGTGGAGAAGAAGCTGAGAATCACCAGAAAAGAGAGCTCCTCTGATGATCTTCAACAGACTACCTTAAGTTTGCCTAAAAGGAGGCTCGAACACGGGGTTAGTTCCGAAACCATGCTCCTTGTAGGAAAAATAATCGGAAACTTGGCTGAAAACTTCGTTTGTATTGCAGAGTGAAAGTGTGAATGGGGCGAAAGCAAGATAGGATGAAGAACCGAGTTCCTCCAAAGCCCTGAGTGTTGAAGCTAAAGAGAAGGAAGTGAAAGAGGGCAAAGAGAAGGAGTTGAAAGAGAAGGCCAATAAGGGCTTAGAGAAGGCGTTAGCGAAGGCGAAAGAGGCTAAAGCCAATGAGGCTAAAGCCAATGAAGGAAAAGAAGGCCAAGGAAAAGGAGGAAAAGGAGGCCAAACTGGCCGCAGAGGCCTGGCTCGGAGAGGCCAAACTGGAGGAAGAGGCCAAATCCAAAGAGGCTGCTGATAAAGCCAAAGAACCCGAGGAGAGTGTTGAAGCTAGTGTTGTCTTAATGGACAAAGACGAAGACACTGTAGCAGATGTAAAGATGCAAGAGGCTAGGAGGCTTGCAAAGAAAGATTCTGCTTTGGCAGCTATCTGGGAAAGGAGTGAACGAGATAGGAAGCTTGCTCCCTCACAGCAATCTCCTTTTCAGGAGAATAGCACATCCAAATTGATCATCCCAAACACTAAGGTTGGTCATGGCTATGATCCTTTTGCACTCTCGGACAAGCAGTTGACCAAGGCGCTTATGGAACACGTGAAAAAGATCCGTAAGTGATACTTTTGTTGTTTAAGTCTATACAACAGAAAATTTATCTACATTTTGTATTTGCAGAAATTGGAGAAAATTTTTTGATCGCAAACCGAAGCGCTGTCTAAGTTATTGGTATCAAGTAATCCGAACCCCCCTAGCATGGCTCATGGATACGGTAAGTCTTCTGGATTAGTCTTTTGGATAAGTCTTCTGCGTAGTCGTCTTAATAAAAAACTTTCCAGAAGACTTACCTGTAAGTCTTTTGCATAGTCGTCTTAATAGAAGACTTATCAGTAAGTCTATTGGGACGACTACGTAGAAGACTTAAATGTAAGTCTTTTGGAAAGTCTTCTGTGAAGTCGTCCCAATAGAAGACTTACCTGTAAGTCTTCTGGAAAGTCTTCTGTGAAGTCGTCTCAATAGAAAACTTACCTGTAAGTCTTCTGGAGAGTCTTATAACTTGTTTTGTTATTTGGTTGCAGCATATGGATGCTTATATCAATATTCTAAGGCTTCGGCAGCGAAATAACCCAAATCATTTTAGGAGTGAAAGAATCTGCTTCCTACATCATCTGCTTCCTACATCATCTGTTTTCACGGATGTGGAGGGACAAGTACGGGGAATTTAAGAGCTCGGTGCCCGATCACAACGGTTTAGGAAGAAGGCTGCCTGGCGGGTCGTGGGATCTTTATGCAGGTATAGTACCAACATTTTGCACTACTAATAAGACTTGGGGTGTAGATATTGATGAGATATATGCACCTGTGAACTTCCAAAACGATCATTGGATTGCTATTTGGATATCGATCCCTAGGAGGCACATAGTTTTCTGGGACAATATTGTGAAACATATATCAAAAGCACAACTGGATGAGATAATGGAGCCTTTTCTCACAATGGTCCCTTATTTACTTGTTGAGTGCGCTTCCACCGACGAAGAGCGTATCAAGTACTCACTGAAGCCATTCACATATGAGAGACCGACAGTTGGAGTACCACAGTGCATAGCTGGTGATTGGGGTGTGTACGCCTTGAAGTACATGGAGTGTCATGCTCTTGGGTACACTTCATTTCCTGCTGCCTTTTGTTAGAAGAACGTGAAGCATATCCGGGAGAAGATGGTGCATGATATATTTCACGAGACCCCTAGCTTCGAAGGCATCGAAGATAAGACGTCCTATTATAACGACTGGGATATGTATGGATGACTTTGTATTAGTATGTATGTAATTATTTGTTTCCTTATTTGTTTGTAGTGACGTAGGGTTAGATTTATGTGTAATTATTTGTTTGTAATGACTTTGTTGTAATGAACGATTTCTGTTGAATAGAAGACTTAACAGAAGACTTAATAGAATAGAAGACTTAACAGAAGACTTAATAGAATAGAAGACTTAACAGAAGACTTAATAGAAGACTTAACAAAAGAGTTTCACCGAAGACTTAATAAATAACAGAAGACTTAATAGAATAGAAGACTGAACAAAAGACTTTCACGAGTCTTTTCACCAGAAGACTTAACAGAAAACTTAATAGAAGACTTAACAAAAGAGTTTCACCGAAGACTTAATAAATAACATAAGACTTAATAGAATAGAAGACTTAACAAAATACTTTCACGAGTCTTCTCACCAGAAGACTTAACAGAAGACTTAATAGAAGACTTAACAAAAGAGTTTCACCGAAGACTTAATAAATAACAGAAGACTTAATAGAATAGAAGACTTAACAAAACACTTTCACGAGTCTTCTCACCAGAAGAGTTAACATAAGACTTTCACGGTAGTCTTCTCACCAGAAGACTTAACAGAAGACTTTCACGGAAGTCTTCTCACCCGATCAGTTAGTGCAATGTGGGCGTTTATGACCAGTTTCTTGGCAGTTTGAGCACCTATAATCCCTGTGTAGCTTCCGGGGTTTGCGTCCTTTAAACCTGGATATCTCCAACCAAGATTGTCATCTAGACTTTTTTTGCCTTCCTGGACCACGCTTTTATTCTGGAGGAAGGCATTTCCGTGCCTCGACTTATCCAACACAAGGATATATATTATGTGAGTATTCTGAGAACAAAAATTCCTTTGAGTAATATAGACTAACGAGGGTGGCGACATCTACACCAGAAAATGTTGCAGCTGCTATAGCATAAGGACAAGGTATATGTTCAATTGCAAAGACACCACAATCACATGTTCCATGTTCCAAATCAACAACACAATCCCGTTTACCACCTTTCACAACGAACCGCCATCTATCAATTGGTTGGACACTCATTGGATCCGCTGTTTCCGAACGAACCGCCAATAAGACTTCAACTCCCCGACTATGTTGAGTTGTGAGGGTCAAAGCATCTTCTCTCCTTTTCCAATACCACCTTCCTAGATTCTCCCTTATAAACTCCAAAAGGAATGGTATTGGAAATCCTCTAGCTCGTTTGAGTGCGGAATTAATTGACTCAGCAATGTTGCTCATTTTTGTGTTGTACCTGTCTCCTATACAATGAACCCGTGACCATAAAGACGCGTCAACTTCCTCCAAATATGTTGCAAGATCAGGGTTTGCACTCCGTATCTCCTCCATGTACCGGTTAAAATCATAATGAGTATGAGCATATGCAGCACCTTTAACCAAATACAAGAGATGCTTTTCCTTATACTTTTGGACAATATTTTGTTGCAAGTTATAATAACAGATGCTTCGAGTCGCCCAAGGAAACACCTTATCACATACATATTGAATTAATGTATTGACAAGTTCCTCATGTGTAGAACCTTCGGTCAAAAAGAATATTCTCGTTCCTTTGACATAATCAACCACAAATTCCCAAGAATGATCTTTCACTAACCACTCTCAATAGACTACCTGTAACTGGCGCATCATCTGAAAAAATATAATTAAAACACATTAGATAACATAGAACATCAATATAACCTTCTATCATTAGCTAAAAACCATAATGTTGATAGGGAACCTCATAATTACCACCTATTAAAGTACAAATTTCATTCAGTAACCTTAGTATTTGGTTAGTATAAGAAGAAAATATTTAAAATTCTATATGTTTAGAGAAAATGAAAGTTTATTAAAATCGACTTAGAAGACTTCCTAGAAGTTTTCGCAAGAAGACTAACGGGTATGTCTTCCGGAGATGTCACTTTTGCAATTAGAAATTTACAATGGAAGACTTCCAAATAAGTCTTTTACAGCAGACCTCTCGGGAAGTCTCTCTTTGATTTTTTTTTAAAAAAATCGAAATGCCGGAGAAGACTTACTTGTAAGTCTTCTAGGAAAAAAAAGTTTGTTTTGCAATTGACCGAATTGTGTCAGAAAGTGGACTTTCTCAGAAGACTTACAAGTAAGTATTCTGGGTACTATTCAACGAAAGTCTTCTCAACTTTCAAAATTAAGTCTTCCAACCGTTGGTGTAAGTCTGCTTAGATTACTTTTGCAATTAACAATAAAAACTTAAAATAAGTCATTTCAACCAGAAGACTTACAGAAAAGTCTTCGGACATAAGACTTACGAATAAGTCTTCTGCCGTAAGTCTTTCTTGACCAGAATCCCAGAATAAAACTCCAGAAGACTTATTTGTAAGTCTTCTGAGAAAGTCAAATTTTTGACACAATTTGGTCAATTGCAAAAACAAACATGTTTTTCTAGAAGACTTACTTGGCGTTTTTTTTTGTTAACAAAGAAATGTTGGGAGACTTCCACGAAGTCTTCCCACTTCCATATGACTCGTTTGAAAAAGACACCAAGAAAGTCAATTCCAAAAACTAAGATGTTCTTTGACCAGAAGACTTTCATATAAGTCTTCTCCAACTAGAAGACTTATATGGAGGTCTTCAGGACGAACAAATCTGGGTAAAAAATCGATTTCATACCTTTACAACTGAGATAACTTGTGTACCTTCTCTAATACCACAGAAAATGACCAACTTGAGCGACCCACTCGTTAATGACCAATAGAGCTAGGAATTTTTGAGTTAACCTGCGGGACCCGCCTCGTTTGACCCGCCGCAGGGCGGGTGCGGGTCGAATTATTTGGATTTTCGCGGGTCGCGGGGCAGGTGCGGGTTATGAATTTTTTTCGCAGGGCGGGTGCGGGTCAACCCAAATTTAAATACGGGTATCCGCCAACCCGCAAAAAAAATAAAAAAATTTGTAAAAAAAAATAAAAAAAAATCGTTAATATTATTAAAAATATATTTTTATTAAAAATATATAAAAAATAAAATAAATTTTTTTTTTTATTAAAAATATTTAAAATAATAATTTTTATTATTATTTAATTTACCCACGGATCAAGCGGATTACCCGCGGGTTTTAGCGGGGCGAGTGCGGGTTGGATAAATTTGTCTTGCGGGTCAAGCAGGTCAATTTTTTTTTTTTTTAAAAACACTCATCAACCCGCGGGTTGCGGGTCGCGGGTCGCGGGTTGACCCGATTCCCAGCACTAATGACCAAGAACCATGGGCGACCCACTCGTTAAATACCTCTATGAACCTTACAAATTTTGAATCAAAATCTTGTGTATTTTTGGATGAACAAAGAGAGAAAGTGAAAAAGATTAAGTTTTTTAAGCATTACAAACGAAAAAGGAAAGTCAAAATCTATTTTTAGAAGCATTAAAAGCTTCAAATTGGTTGTTCATGGTGGTTGGTGTATTGAAGCCAATAGCAATATTGTAAATACTTGATGAAGATGAGACTGATATGTTAATACACACATATTCGAGAAAAAAAATATTAAACTAATGGCATTTTCGTAAATTATCCGAAATTCTAAGGTGAAAAGGAAAATCAAAATTTCTAAAAAATGAGGGGTTGGTTTGCAATTGACTTCAAGTTTTGAGTCATTTTTGCAAAAAATCCAAAAATAACTATATTAAATTTTAGTAAAAAATTACAAATAAACATAAGTTTTATTTATTCAATCTGGATATATTTTCGGTTCACAATTTATATCACGAATAAGATTTTGATATAAATTAAACTTAGTATATATAAGATTCTCATTAAGTTCATCATTTCTTGTTTGTTAGAGTTGTAAATTATATTACAAATGCATGTATATAGAGTAAATAGAGATAATACCAATGCTAGTTACTCTGCACGTATGATAATTGTGCATATCAAACGAATGATATATAGAGATAATGAGAGTGATTTTTTATTTAATTTTTTAAAATATAGTTTTAAAATTTATTGTTACATTAATATATGTTCTACAACTAAAAGGATGGAGCTTTAAAAAATAAGACATTTAGAGCATCTGCATCAATGAGTTTTCACAAGTGTTCTAACAAAAAAAATCAAAAGAATAATTAAAAAATGAGAGAAGGAAGAAAAATGCTTTAGGAGAAGAGCTTATCAAACAAATTTTGAGAGATGTTCTACTATATATAAACAATTTAATAGTTCAACTATTTAAAATAGAATTACAATTTACAAATAATCAAATAACAAAATATTAACATTTTGATTTTTTGGAGAGACTCAGATAAGTTTTATTATTAATGATACTCTTACAATTGTTTTTTTTACTGTAGCTTTAAAAATCAATATAAAGTATGGTTGGTGACTTTTAAAACTGTAAATAAAAATTAAAGCTAAAACCACTTCATGCAACTCAACCAGTAACCCCCAAAATACCAAGTATCAAATATACATGTAAAATATTTATAATTCGAGATGAAAATGAGTCGAATATCTAAAATTTTGGAGGTATTCATAATCTAATTCATTTTGTATGAATAATCAGTTATTTAATCTAATTTAATTAATAAATAAAATAAACTAAAAATCTAATAATAATATAAATAATAATATATTATTAATAAATGAAAATATTTATTTTTTTTAGAAAAATAATAACTAATATAATAAATTTGATAAATGAAATATTTTAAAACTTATATAAAGTATACTATTTATGTAAGTTATGTATATAATTTTTTATATATATGTATATAACGAATCATATTAGACATTTATTATTAAAAATATTATTATATATAGCTTATTTTGTTTCTTATGAATATTGTATATTCGTATTTGTTTTGTTTTGTATAGTTAAAAATATTCAAAATTTTGAGTTATAAAAAAATATTCAGAATTTTTTATTCGAATCTAAATGAATAACAAATTGAATTAAAAATTTATGGATATTTTGTCTATCCTTATTAGTTATATATATATATATATATATATATTTCTTTCTTTTTTTGTAACAACCTGTCTATTATATAACCTGTCTATTATCAAACTATTACGTATGGATTTATGTGTGTTTATCTCGCTGGCATGTCGTAATTAAAATTTTAAAGTCTTAATAGTATATAATTAAGATTTAAGAATCAGCGAAACTCCAAACATGTGTGATGGACCCACGTGAGGTCATATGTTGTCGGATTGACCATCGTCAGAGTCAGACAGGTCAGCATCATTTTCCAACATTTTATTTCCATACTCAAAAGAAAATATAAACAGATTTTTAGTTAATACTACCAACAAGGCAACAAGTCATATCATATGTATGTATATTATTAAGCTGAAAGGTACGACGCGCTTTTTGTATTATGTACATAATGAAGTTAAGCAAATTATACTTATTTGTATCTCAATGTGAAGTATGACGCTACGTACGTACCGTATAAACTGAATACTGATTATTTTGATTGTCAATTTGAACAATGCTTAATTGTTGATCGTTAACAGCTTTACAATGCTTACTATTATATTTATAATATGACATGGATATAAGTCTTTGGTTTTATACATTGAGATTTTATTAAAACCAATAATGATTTTTAAAGGAAAGAGAAAAATAGTTGTGATCTAGCTATGTAACGATTACTATTAGTTTATGGTCGGTTTGCGTCATGATTCGACAGCATATTGAATCGATTTGGTTAACTGATAATTATAAAAAAGTTTCATAAAGGAACATATGTATTTTTTTTGTTGAATATATGTGTATATTTCTTAGTGAATATATATATATATATTTTTTTTTTTCTTTGAACATATATGATTCTTTACATATTATAACAAATATAATTTTAGAAAGAGTAAAACGTTTTAATGAGATTAAATTTCAGTGAATCAACCAAAAATATATTAGATAGATGATAAATGGTAAATTTTCATATGTAATTTCTTTCCTGACTTTTACATACAATTCCAAATTATGTCAAGCAGTGTTCATCACTTAACCGAACTTAAGTATATTTTCAGGTTAACACGTCTCCCTATAAAAATTTCTGATAATTATGAATTAATTATTTCAATGATTATTAATTTATTATACAAAGTGCCAAGTGAAAATTAGATGGACGATGAGTTGTCAAATTAAAGGAAAAGGGTGACGTAATGGTCAAAAAAGTACCCGCAAGAACATCAAACATATAAAGAACTGTACACCCGTGCGGCGTTATGTTTGGCCTTTCTCCTCGACGCGTACCGTCTTCTTCTTCTTCTTCTTTTACTTTCTTAATGAAGCAATATTTTATGAACCTCAAAAGAGAATCTTGTTTTTTTTTCTTCTTCTAATTTTAAGGACTATATAGCGTATACGTATTCTTCCTGAATCTTTTTTGTTTCGTATTTGAGGTTCCAAATGCTAATTTGACATACTTGTTTCAAGAACATTTCAAATTCAGCTGAGTGAAATATGGTCCTGCTTTTTTTTAAAGCCTAGTTGTACTCTGATTTTACAGTTCCATTTCGAAAAACAATCACATGTGAATGTGAGTGAACTACGTCTAATTGTATTTTGATCTCTAAGACCATCTTTTTGGGACATGGCCGTTAATTTCGAGTATTCTAAGATGCTATCCAACTTTATGGAAACATTCCATGCGGCAGATTATTCGAAAATACATTGTATATAAGTATATTCAAGTTTATTCAACTTTATATATATATATATGCTTAGTGAATCTGTTAGATTCGGGTTTGTTATGGGCTTCCAACTTAAAACCAATTGGTCGGCCAATCCACTTATAACCAATTGGTTTTAAGTTGGAAGCTCATAACAAACCTGAATCTAACATGGTATCAGAGCCCAGATCCTAAATACCTTAAACCCTTAATTAATATAACCCTTCATGACCGGGTATAAAGGTCATTAAGTAACCCTACCCGAACGGGTATAAAGGTCGTAATTAACTCGCTCGACCGAGTATAACTGTTTTAAGTTTCCGAGATTTCTGGCCGATAAGAGCCATCATCTCGAGGAGGGGTATTAGTGATATTATATCCCACATCAAAAATTCTAAGGGACACTAAGTAATATATAAAGGATTAGGGCCAATCCACTTATCACCAATTGGTTTTAAGTTGGAAGCCCATAACAAACCCCCGAATCTAACATAATCTATACTATTAAAACAAAATCATTCTAAAAATTTACTGTAAAATATTGTTGGACCCATTCATTTTAACTTAATATCTTTTAAATGCGTAATACACCTATCAACATATATTATTACGTATGCTTTGATGACCAATTCACGGCTCATTCCATCTTTTTAACCAAAATATGTAAATTCCATTATGTCACATGCAAAATTATTGTCTTTCCGGTTCTTCATTTTATAGTTATAGTTACGGTTCCCACGTTAACTCCACACTATGTTTACGAAATGTTTTAAAACACTCATAT
>MU106762.1:0-88252 GCA_012274485.2 Sinapis alba | reverse complement strand
ATCTATAAAATGAAAATTAATAAAATAATGAAAAAGGTTGATTTGCTGATGCAGAGGCCAACATGCTGTTTTTAGAATCTCCCGTTGGTGTTGGCTTTTCGTATTCAAACACAACTAGCGATTATCAAAAACTTGACGATGACTTTACAGGCACGTCCATTTTTATTATAATAATAAATTCGTATAGTCTATAGTCTCTAGTCTCTATCCTTAGAACGAGGAATATAATATATAGTACGTACGTACTAGATCCATAGACATAACTATATGCTTCATTCTTTCTTTCATAAAAACTTATATGCTTCATTCTCTCTTCTTTTTTTCTACGATCAGCAAGAGATTCATTCACTTTTCTTTGCAACTGGTTCGAGAAATTCCCAGAACACAAAGGAAATACGTTCTACATCGCAGGCGAAAGCTACGCAGGTTAACTAACATCATCTTAATTTTATTGTTATTATCTTTTTAAGTTAATTCGTTTTTATTTTTTTTATTTTTTTGACGGTATTATTATACTTGCAGGAAAATACGTACCAGAGCTAGCAGAGGTCGTGTACGATAACAATAACAAGAACAATGGTTCATCGCTTCACATCAACCTTAAGGGTATTTTGGTATGTTTGAATCTCTTAGAGCGTTTTAATCCGGGTTTTTTAAAAGGATCTCTTGCACTGTTTGCGGAGCCCACTGACACGTGTCGACCGTGATTGATTTAAATTTTTTTTTAAAAAAAAAATCAGAATAAAAAAATAAGAAATCCTCAAATGGAGTTTTGGGATAAGGATGTTCTTAGTGTTTCTGACCCCCAAAAAAACGAGTTTAAAACAAAAAAAAAAACAAAACAATATTATGCATGGCGAGGTTCTAAAATTTGCATAAAATCTAGTGAAAAATATAGTTAATTCGCATTTAATATAAACAATATCCTGTAAATAGATATAAAAAAAAACACTTATTTTTTTGGTTTTCGCGGTGTAGCTTGGGAATCCTGAGACATCTGATGCAGATGATTGGAGAGGTTGGGTGGATTACGCATGGAGCCACGCAGTTATATCTGATGAGACGCATAGGATCATAACCAGGACTTGTAATTTCAGCAGCGACAATACTTGGAGCGACGACGAGTGCTCTGAAGCCGTTGACGAAGTTCAAAAGCAGTATGACGAGATCGATATCTATAGCCTCTATACATCGGTTTGTATAGGAGATTCTGCCCGATCCTCTTACTTGGATTCTGTACAATTCAAGACAAATTCTCACACCGGCTCCAAGAGGGTACGTACGACATAATTGTATAACATAATACACACTACCTCATTATATACTGATGGTTGAAATTTATGAAAAGATTACAATATAAGACCATCATTATCTCCGGTCTATTAACCGGAGTTCTTAACTTCGGATAGGAGATGAATTTTTTTTTTTTTTTAACTAAGAAAATCTAATAACCGTCTTTTAAATAAGAGATATAAAATCCGTCTTTTAACCGAAAATTGTTAAAAACTCCGGTTAAGCGTCCACCAAAGTTTTTTTCGTTTAACAAAACTTTGTTTGGATGGCTTAGGTGCCACCAAGGCGCTTGGGTGGATACGACCCATGCTTAGACGATTACGCGAGAATATTCTACAACAGAGCAGATGTTCAGAAGTCTCTTCATGCGAGTGATGGAGTTAATCTCAAGGACTGGAGAATTTGCAAGTACTCTTCCTATTCGTCATGTGTTTCTTCTTATTATTATTTTTGTATAACATGTGATGGAAGTTGTCTAAACTATGGTATTCTGAGATTTCAGCATGGAGATCTTTCATAACTGGACTTATATAAAGCCCTCGGTTTTGCCTATATACGAGAAACTGATCGCCGGGGGATTAAGAATATGGGTTTACAGGTAAAAATGCGTTCACGACCAATGAATTTGATTCAATGGTTCTAGTCTCATTCATCATGATTTTTTTTTTTTTTTTAAATGATGCATCACTTCATGATCAATTTACGTCACATCAGTAGTTTGAGTTACCAGTTAAATTCCTGATTTGTTTTCTTAAAAATTATAACAAGTTAATTAACTTAAACAAGTTTCAAACTTCAGAAAAATAGAGTATAGTTGCTTATTATACAAGTAACCACTATACATTTAGTTTCTTTTGATTTGGTTATAATGTGAGACTTTTTGTTATTTCCCGATGCATGATCGATAAATATTCCACTTAACCGTTGCTTTGGTTATGTGATGGCTCAGTGGTGACACAGACGGAAGAGTTCCAGTACTCGCGACTAGGTATAGCTTAAGCGCACTCGAATTACCCATCAAGACAGCTTGGAGGCCTTGGTACCATGAGAAACAGGTACTATTCATGGATCTGATTAATTAACCTGTTTGATTACAATGGCTAAGTTTCTTGATGATGGTACTTACAACAGGTAAGTGGATGGCTCCAAGAATACGAAGGTCTAACGTTTGCTACGTTTAGAGGAGCTGGACATGCGGTGCCTTCCTTCAAACCAAGCAGCTCTCTTGCCTTTTTCTCGGCCTTTCTCACCGGAATTCCCCCGCCGCCGTCACGGTAGAGATGCAAGTTAACTATTCAAATGGGTCGTTTACTTAAACCTAATGTCGTCTTTAAGTCTCCAGAAAGTTTGAAAGATTTTGGGTTTTGTTACGTTAACTTGTCAGACACGGTAAAAGGGGGGAAAGGATTGTAACATGTAGAGATAAATTGTATGTGACTATGTTACTTTCTATGTGATGATCATAATGATCAAGGAACAATTTCAACACCTAAAGATTGTGTAATAATCACTAAAATAATTGTTTCTAATACAACCACTTAAGATTATAATGATAAAGGAAAAGACACTAGCAAGTTTGAACTTCGATCTAGAATATTTTTCAACTTTTAAACAAAAACTGAACAGCTAAAATGTAATTAATCTGAAAACATTATCAAATATCTTGTGGAACACCAAGTTCTTATAATTATACGTTTATATTTGATAATGTTTTCAGATTAATTACATTTTATCTTGTGGGTGCACATGCCCCCTTAGTCACTGCCCTGGCTTCGCCACTATTCGTAACCGTAGATTTTTGTTAATCAAACAATCGTTGGCACAGTTGGTCAAATCAAAGCCATACACATATAGACAGGTGTACATGTATGATGCATGATGCATATCTCTTTTTTAGGATAAGAATATAGAACATGCATGCATCTAAATCTATTCCATTTACTTTTCGTCAACATTGTTAATTTGTTATTGTTAAGATTATATTGACAAATTGTTTCCATTTCTTACATTCTATAAGAACAATTCGCCAAGTGCTATTGACTAGAAAATGTTAAGACCATGATTCGAATCGTTTGACTGCGATTATAATATGGTGGCAAATAGCCTCAGAGATTTGCCCAAAAATAAAAGAATTGTTCTGTTTGTAAAGTAAATCTGTTCTAAATGAAATATGGAGTAAGGCTCTTTGAAAAAAAAATGGTGGCAAATATAAACGTGTTGAATATAAAATATTACCGGCTATTCACCGATTATGATAAAAATGAGCTTTGAAATGATATTCCTAGTTAGCTGGAAAAAATCACATAGTATTTATTTTAACCATTTGACAACCATGATTGATTAATATTTACATTAATTCTTGAGACTTTTACATTGTGAAAGAAAGAAATCTTTACACTTTGATTCCTTTCTTATAAAACTTTGACTTCAAGTTAGAAAATATTATTGTCATATTTGGCATAGAAAAAAATCTAAATATAATTTAGCATATTGCATTAATTTCTGGTTTTTACATTTTAAAAGAAAGAAAGCGTTACACTTTCGTTCCCTTTTTATAATACTTTGATTTCGAGTAAAAATAATAATTAAATTTCATATTTAGCATAGAAAAACTCGAAATATAATGAGCATAATGTCATTCAAACCGCATGAAGAGTTCCAGCTTGTTTCTGCCACATGGTTTTTCATTTTGTGTCGCGTACTCCGTATTATCATCTCCTTTGCTTCTTTTGTTAACAACTTTTTTCTCGGTATATTTTTGGTTCTTGCTGCTGTAAATTTGTTTTTAAAAGTTCTTGGTAGTTAAAAAAAAAATCAATTCCATTTCAAACAAGAAGAGTAATAAAGAAATTTGGTTTTGAATTGTCTTTTATAGTAGATTTCTTTGTTGACCAGGAATGAAAAGGAAGTAGATTTCCTCTTTTTTACTTATTATATTAAACACATTAATTCCTCTACTTTAGGGTATTTTAGGAATAAAACAATTTTACAATTTTATGTTAATCTGTTCTTAGGTGACACGTATCACAATTGGATAAGTGATATAATTTTATAGGGGGGGGGGAGGGTCAATGTTAAATAAACGGTAAAACACTCTTACCTTCACATGTTTTATCTCCTTAAGTCTGTTTTGCTTTGTAATTTATCAACACTTCACTCTCTCTCTCTTTCACCTTTGATGAATAATGAGTGGGAGAACCTGTAAGGCTGAGGTAAGCGTAGTTTATCTATTTAACTAATTATTTTCATCTTTTGTATCAAAAACTTGATTTCATCTCTATTACTTTATTTTTATTTTTTGTTGTTGTAAACTTTGTTACAGCCTGCTAACTGGCAAACATCACTTAGGAGTAGTATGACCAAACAAGATGTAAAACGTTCTATGGTTTCTCCATCATCATCGATCAAAGCGTCTAGATCTTCATTAGTGAGCCAAAAAACTTTGTTACAGCCTGTAAAAGGGCAAGCATCAGTTACAAGTATTAAGACCAAACAAGATGTCTCTTTGGTTTCTCCATCATCATCGATCAAAGCGTCTAGATCTCCACTAGTGAGCCAAAAGACTTCGTTACAGCCTGTAAAAGGGCAGACATCAGTTACAAGTAGTAAGACCAAAGAAGATGTTAAACCTTCTTTGGTTTCTCCATCATCATCCATCAAGGCTTCTAGATCTCCATCCGTGAGCCAAACAACTTCAAGATGTGTTGCTTCGTCGGCTAAAGATATAAAAGATGCTCACAAAGAGATAACAAAGATCTCTAGTTCAAGCAGCGAGACGAGTAAAGGGCCAGGAAATTTCATTCTTACGGTTGAACTTCGAAAGAAGATTATCACATTTAGGGGCATCATCGACCTTCCTCTTCTCACCCGTCATCTTTCCATAACCAATGTAAGTTAATGATTAATAATTTATAAGAGATTGATATGTAAGTGATATCTTCTTACATCTTTTGTGCCCATTCTTTTGCTCTAATGGTTCTTCCTCTGATACTATTATGATGAAGTTCAATTGGATAAAAATAATTAAATTAAAATTGAACTGGATTAAAATAGAGAAAGTAGTTTGAATTTAATAATACCGAATAAACCGAATTAATGCTATTTTATAAAAAAACGCATTATATAGATATAGTTTGGTATATAAAACGATCAAATCAAATAAACTAAACAAACTAATAACATAATAGTATAGTTATATGTAAATTATATATAATTAATAATATATACATAGTTTATTTTATTGAAATGATGTTCATATTTAAAACATTGAATTTCAAAATTTTGTTATTTGTTTTCCATTAAAAGTTTTTTTTTGTTTTTTTCATTTTCATCAAACTAAATATTAATTCTCAATAATATTATAACATTTATATTTTTGTTTTTATTTTATGAAAATTATTATAATTATTAAATTTTTATTTTTACTAATTAGTTTTAATAGTTAATTAAAACAGAAAATATTCTATTTAAAATTTAGATTACTGAAAATATTTTTTATGTTCAAATAAATCTAATTTCTAGTTATATAAACGAAAATTCACAAAATATTATAAAATTAAATAATTATGTTTTTGATATAAAATTAATAAACAAAAAATTGATAGTATATAAACTAAATTAAATCCAAAATAGATATGGTAGCTAATTTTTTAAAATCGAAATACCAAAAAAATGAAAAAACAAACCGAACTATCCAAAGCTGAATTGAACACCCTATACAACTATGAAGTCACCCAACTTATCCTAGTGATATCATATCGAATATTATAAACATATATGATTAGCTTTGAAATAGGAAATATATAATCGAAAAGGTATGAGAATATGTAACGTATCTAGATTTTTACATATTAATCCCTAAAACTAATCATTTATTCTTACATAGACTCTCCATACATATGTGACTTTTTATTAACAAAAAAAAGAAAAATGATACTACTGTAAAAGAATGTGAAGAAGTTTGTCCCTAGCTACAGAATCGAAGTAACGATTACACCAGCTCTGACGAAACCCACCACTTGAATTGTTTCATTCGTTATATATAAATTGATCATGTTTGTGTGTGTTTTATGTTGGGGGGTGGTGCTATTGCTAGCTGGTGACGCGTACGATGAAAGATCTCCATCAGCTATGTCCTGATATCGTCGATAGCTCGCGTCTCTTGGATATAAAACATGCTGCAGATACGTCTAAGGTTCTCATCTCATAACTAAATTAAGTAAAGATCTAACCAAAAAAAATGTGATTATTTTGTTTTCTAATGAAAACTGTTCTTGCAACAGTTGCTTGAGCAATTTTACAACGCTTTGAAATCAATTGGAGATTCATGGATAGATGACCATGAATGGATCATCAAATCCAAGTATAGGCACAGTAATAGCCTTAGGAAGAATCTATCTGATCGAGTTGGTAAGCATATCTAAAGTCTTGTGATTCTTTTGTCATACAAACTTTGCACCATTTTGATTGTTCTATGTATTTGGTTTATATTAATGCAGTGGAAAAGGTGATAGCTGCGTTAGATGGGTTGAATAAGGGTATGAACGAGAGGCTGAATATGACAGAGATCAACAACAATCATGATGAAGAGAATAAAAAGGATAGTACTAGTGAACCACCAAGCAAAAGAGCATCAAAATCAGTCACGCCAAGAACAGTGCGGACTCCACCGAGTATAGTTGGAGACGTTGCAATTTCTGTTTCAAACATTCCAAGAAACGTGAGAATGCAAGCACTTGTAAAACTGAGTCCTATCGATGTGAAGCGACTCAATATCCAAAAGAGTATGTGCCAGGAAGAAGCTCAGAGAAATAATGGTGGTAATGATAATGAGAGTAGTGTTAAGGAGAAGCAGAATAGTGTAACAGAGAGGATTGAGAAGATGGAGAAAGGCGAAGAAGCATTCCTTGAGGAACAAGATACTGTTAAGAGTCAAACTGATGATAAAAGCTGCTCAAAGGGTATGCCTGAATCTTTGGTTCTGACTACTACTCATTCATGGAATGCTGCACTACCTCCGCCACAGCCACTTCCAATGGCTGCTGCAAAAGGACCAGTTGCGCCACCTCCTCCACCTCCAGGGGTGGCAGCACTACTGCATCCACCACCACCACCACTTCCTATGGCTCCAGGAAAGGGACTAGGTGCACCATCACAGCCACTTCCAATGGCTCCAGGAAAAGGAACAGGTGTGCCACCACCTCCACCACCACTTCCAATGGGTCCTGGTGCACCACCACAGCCATTTCCAATGCCTCCAGGAAAAGGAACAGGTGCACCACCACCACCACCACTTCGCTTGGGAGCCAAGAAAGCAACTAGCAAACTGAAGAGATCAACACAAGTAGGGGAACTCTTCAGGTTCCTCAGGGGGAAAATCGAAGGGAAGGATACAAAAACAAGATCCCAAAGCAAAGTTGGGATTGGAAGCGCTCCAGCTGGGGGAAAGCTAGGAATGGCTGAAGCTCTTGCTGAGATAACAAAGAAGTAAGAAATCACATTTACACAGTTTATCACAACAACCGTCAAAAACGGATAACATGGCTTTTTATGTTTGATGATTACATATTTACACACAACACAGGTCAGCTTATTTTCAGCAAATAGAAGCGGATGTGGAAATGTATATGAAAGCAATCAATGAGCTGAAAACAGAGATTTCCAGCTTCCAGAGCAAGGACATGGCTGAGCTTCAGAACTTCCACCTGCGTATCGAATCAGTGCTTGAGAAACTAACAGATGAAACAAAGGTCAGTCGGTTACAACAACAACAACAAAACTTTCATGTTATTGATTTTGTTGTGATCATTGGTTAGGTTCTAGCGAGATGTGAAGGGTTCCCAGAGACTAAACTCGAAGCAATAAGAATGGCTGCTGCGTTATACTCAAAGCTTCAGGGTATGATCAAAGAGCTCAAGAACTGGAAGATTGAGTCTCCTGCTGAACAACTTTTCGATAAGACTGAACGCTACTTTGCAAAGGTAACAGTCATATATGATCACTGTTTTTAGTATAGTTTCTTGGTTGCTTGAATTGATCTGAAGAGTAAATGATGATAAACAGATCAGAAAAGAGATTGACACTCTAGAGCGGACCAAAGCAGAAGAAGAAAAGAAGTTCAAGAAACATAACATCCATTTCGACTTCGGTTTACTTATTCAGATCAAGGAATTAATGGTTGACATCTCATCAGGCTGCATGGAACTTGCATTAAAGGTAGTACTTACTGTAAGATCAAAAACCTTCTAACTTGCAAACATACTTTTTGCAAAACATCTGATTGATCAAACACTGTTAAAAAATGGAATCTCTTTGGTTCAAAAACTCGCAGGAGAAAAGAGAAGCAAAGATTGCATCAGAATCACGCGGGGGAAAGCAGTGCAGAATCAAGAACAAGACTGTAGGATGGGCAAAAACGCTGTGGAGGGCATTTCAGTTTGCGTTCGGAGTTTACACATTTGCTGGTGGACAAGACGACCGAGCTGATAAGATTACAAGAGAGTTGGGTAATGAGATCGAACGAATCCTCAACAACCAATGATTCCATGACCTCACATCACCCCTGCCTCTTAGTATGTTTCATCTGAAAATGTTATTTCAGTCTATTTAGAAAAACACTTAAGTGGTCTGGATCTCTAATATTCTAACAAAAATCTTGTAATCTAATCAACAAGAAGCTGTTGTAATCTGAGCCTTTAAACAAGAAAACTAGACATATATTATTAATCTAAGGCCATTACAACTTCAACCTTCAGTTAAAGATAATTCCAAGAATCCAGAGAATTAGATGATCAGCCATTCATGTATAAAGTTGTTTTTGCCATACTTTTTTAGAGCTTCAAAAGTTGATAGATTCAATTCAAAACTCTAATCATCGTTTGTATATACACCAGAAAGTAGATGTTCATATAATCACATAAGGACGTAATTAAATAATAAGTCGTTAAGCAAACTTGTATATATGATCAAGGGTATCAAGAATTGGAGTTTACAAGTAAAAGACAGCTAGAACAACCCTAAGCCGTGAGTGACAGACAAGTAAAACAAACTCTAAAACAAAGATTTTGAACATACTACTTGTATAGCCTTATATCATACAATGAACATGATCACTATGAATTATATAGTCTTTGATCACCAGAGTTAGTGATCACCCCAAAAAGCATTCCAAGTATTTTTTTTCTTCCAGAAGCTGTACAGAGAAGAATGAGAAAGAAGAATTGATTTGCCCCTTTTTGTGATCCGTTTACGGTAGTTTGCAGGATTCAATTACTTCCATCACTGCTTTATGTGTCTCCGGAGGGATCATGTTTAGAGTCGTGTGAAATGCCTGAGAGAACACAGTCACATTAAAAACAATCTCGAAATTTATCTAAGCCTGGAACCGAGTAGCCATAAGGGGTTAAAGAGGCACGTACCACAAATCTCTCCAAGACCGGTACAAGAATTGCGAGATTGCGTTTTGGGAGATAGTCTTTGATGGAGTTGCGTATACTTCTACTGCTAGTGGATCCAATAGAACATTTTTAGTTTCTTGAGAATGTTCATATGGATTATATGACATATTTATAAGATTGGAAAACGAAAAAGACCTTTCAGTTGAAAGAAAAGCTAGTAGTAGAGCAGAGTATGCCTCCACTATCATCTTTTCCGCTTCCTTTTCGCCTTCTAAAACAGCTTCTTCGTCATCCTAAATACCAAAAATTATAAATAAAAAAAACGCATGTTTAATATATGAATAAAAACCTTTTTTTTTGGGGTATCTCAAAGTGAAGAGTAAGAAATAGTTAGCTGCTGCTACTCACTAAGGTGAAAGTAGTTGTTTCTTCTTTAGTGTCTGCTGATCCTTGATTGGTGAGAAAGATTGAACATAATAAAGGAATCATCTCTTGTTCACTCTCTTGCAACCCTTCTGGTTTTGTAATAGGAACACTCGCTGAAGCAAGTCGTGATCTGCCAAAAGAAAAAAAGTTACCTGATTATAGAAACGACGGCCAAGAGTAATATGACTAGTAGTTCAACTTGTATTATTGACTCAACCACACGACGGTATTAAATTTTGCTTGCAAACTTTTTTGTGTACCTGTTCACTCCGTCTTTCTCAACCAAATTTACCAGCAAACCCAAGATGGCAACAAGAAAATCTAACTCCTGATCTGTAAGATGTTTGTCTTTCTCCTGATGGGAAGATGATCCTGTCTTTTCCAACTCATTGAAAAGAGGAGACCTGGTGAAAGACGGAAAGTGTCTGGCAATTAATTCAGCCATGCTTTCCAGCCCTCTGCACCCACCAACTTGCCGACAACCGACAGCGTTATCATTTGTCAAGTTCATCAAAACCTGCAAAAAAAAAAAAAAACTGAACCAAACTGATGCTATTCGGGCTGTAGACCAGCAAACAGATGTTAAGAGACTGTAAGAACATTACCTTAACGGCTGTTAGAAGGCAATCAGATAAAAGACATAGACATTCTTCATCAATGTCATTTGTTTTAGACGGAGATACTTGCAGCGATGGACTGCAGTCTCTGCCACTTGAATCTTCCTGGGAATTCAACCTATGGTTTGATGATTCCTCTTGGCTTGGGAACCGCTGATACAAACATTCATCTTTACTTTTCTTGTAGCATCCTTTCTTCTTTTGAGCTCTAGGTTTCTTTTGCTTTACAGATGCTAACGCCCACTTGGAAGGTTTAGAATCTTCCAAATCAAACGCAAAAGGATCTTGGTTTTCATCTAGGAATGAATATTTTCCATTTCTTTTACCACTTGGTTCTTCAACTTGATTAGTCCTTGAAGTACTTCTGGCGATGTCACTACCCAGTGACGCCAATCTGCCCGCAAATGAACCAGCAACAGATGAACCGACTCTAGTCGTTGACTTAGTGGGCTCATTTCCTGACACACTTGATTGATAGCATGAAGTTGATGTAGGTGGCGAATCTAAGTCGATGATGGATTGACTTCTCTGGGATACACTCCCATTTCTCGTGGTGATAGAACCAAAGGTTGAGCATGTATCTGAACTTATTGTCACGACCTCATTGTTAACTGCAATAGATAGAAGTGACTTAACATATAAAAATATTGAACCAGAAGGGAGATAGAGAGACACAGTTAGAGGAGATAGAGACTCGTTTGTGATTAAATATAATAAAATACCTCTACGATCTGCTACCAATATACCAGCAATTGAACAGTGAGGATTTACATTGTGAGGACTTGAAACCCCTCCACGTAGGTGAAGACCTAGCCATCAGTCCAACCAGATATCAAGATAAGAGATGATAGAACGGGAAGAAGTCATAATGTGTAACAATTCAAAACCAGAAATGGTATCAATTGCGAACCTGAAAGCATCTTAATGACACTTATTGTGAGCTCTGTGAAAGACATTCGGAATTCATGAGAACCCAAACGTTTCTTAAACCCGAGCAAATGATTCTGACAAACCAAAAAATTAGCGTTACTGTTAAAATTATCCCAGGCACTGAGTTGTATATATTGCAACTTGATAACAGATGATTAAAGTCGCAATTTCCAGATTATTGTCATGAATCTAGCAAACCAATATACATAAAATACCTGGTTGTCTGTGCTGAGGAACGTAGCATTCTCCATGATTTTCAGACATTTCAAAAGCAACATTAAAGTCTGAATATGCAGGCTATCTTTCTTATCCTGATAAGACAGTGTGTCGCATTCCACCCAGCGCTGCATATAGAATCTGTATTAGATTCTGTCGCTGAATTTAACATTATGCAATTGCAAACTTCCCGCAGTCAAAGATAACTAGTGCCAGTTTGCATCCTATTATGGGTGCAGATGAAGAAAAAAACAGGATCATACCTCCATAACAGTGTGACAGTCCATAACAACCTCAAGGACTGCATCAAGTCCTCCTAGTTCTCGCAGTTTCTCCTTGAAATTCCCTCCGGTCTTTTTCACAGAACCAGAAGTATCTGGGTGGGGGAAATGAAAAACTATTAGAAATACACAAAGGATCACAATATTATCACGGTAGAATCTAATGTATATTGAATCTAAGGAAGCAGAATAAATTACTGGAGAGAACATTATCTATTATCAATTCTAAAATGATCACATAAATATTTAGCTAGTCATTTTTTCCAACAGAAGAGGCAAAACAAAAATCAAATACCATCAAACGAGATTTTGGATAAGCACGCCCTCTCCATAGTCAACAAAGCCACCCATTTCGTACTTAGCTCAGGTCTCGTTGTTTCGGCTTTATAGCTATCAGTAGATCTCATCTCCTTGCAATTAACTAGAAGTTCCTGAACACTTGAAAGTATAGCGCTGGAGCTTGGATCATTCGTTTTCACTGCATCCTGTGCTGGACCAACATCCTTACGTAAAGATAAGAGCTTAAATCCTATATTGCGTGGCTTCCCCTGGGTGCTAGTAACAATCACAGGTTTCAACAGCTTTATCAGAAACTTGATGCACTTGGGTGACTCCATAAAGTGCTCGTCTTGACCCTGGAATCATGAAAATGAATTGGTCGTGTTTTACAAAAAAAAAAAAGAGCTTAAAACTGTATCAAAGATCAAACAGCAGTTGCTAGTAACTTACGTCAGCAGTTAGCAGAAAGAAAATGGTGGCTGCGGCTAGATTGCATGGCATATCATCAAGGCTAAGACTCAGAATCGCATCAATTATGGTTTGGGAGATCCTGAAACGATAAGCTCCCACAAAATTAGGGTAATCTCGTGCACTCAACCAATGAATCAATTGATGAAAAAACAAATAGAAAACTTCCAGCTTTGGCATCGCAAAATTTGTCTAAAATCGTGCCCTAATCCTGAAAGATCGGAAATTTACGAAAACCCAGAACTCAAACAGATCGATTCCACAAAACCCACATGAAAATTCGGAAACTTTTTGATAAAAATTGAACGAAAATCAAAACCCTAGAAGGGAGGGCTAGCGTTGTACCCTTGAGCCCTCAATGAGCGGCGTTGGTGTTGAGAAGCACAAATCGACAGTAGAGACGAGAGGCTAGCCCTTCGGATCCTCACCTGCTGACCATTCCTCAACCCATCAAGCGCAAAGTTAACCTCGTCCTCGTGCTCCATCAGCTCGCCAAACTCCTGCGCCTCAAGCAACGTGGAGGTAAAACCCTCACCGTTCCTCGATCTTTTCGCCCTTCGTGGATAATCCTCTCGAGAATCTGACATGGAAGAAGAATGCCACGAATCTTGACTGGAGAAAGGGAGGAGAGAGTAATCGAGGGGTTCGATGTCTGGTGACGAAGAGGAAGAGAGATACTCCGCCTGCGAAACGGTGTCGTTTAGAGAGCCGGATAGGGTCCTCTGCGGCATACCCGGCTTGCGGCGGCCGTACGTTCGCTCCATCATCGCCGAGTCGTTGAATTGGGGAAATTTGGGGGAGATTTTAGGTGAGAAATCAAGAGAAGGGCAGTTTCGGGATTAAAAGATTACTAATTGTGCTCGTAAGATCTCTTTCTAGCTGAAGAAGAGAGCCAACAGCAAAGGCAGTGGCTGTTTTTTTATGAACCTTTTAAATAAATAAATGTTAAATTTTTGATTAAATGTTGATATTCGACTTTTACAAAATTAACTAATATTTTGATTTCTTTTTTATTTATTATCGAGTATTTCGCAAATATACGGTTCGGTTTTACCTTCAGTCTTCAGGCATTAGAATATTTAATTTGTTGAATTGTTGAGTGTTGTTCAGAAAAGAAAAGTTGAATTGTTGGGTTTGGGTTTGATTTGATGGGCTGTAAACTGCTATTGTTTGGGCTTGTGAAACCCAAAATCAGTGAAAAGAGAGGCAAAAGCAAACCCAAGAAATAGAGCAACCAGGTGGTCGTTTTGTTTGTCAGCGTTTTTTTTCCTGAGAATAAAGAAATGTGAGGGTGTTCTTTTCTTCTCATTTTCCTTTTTTTGTTTTGCACAATTTTCAACTCTTAAAAGTTACAGGCAAAGAATACTTGCCGAGATATCACCTGAAAATTTGAAGAAATAAGGAAAACAAAAAGAAATTTAATAAATATTCCGTTGAACGGATTAATAAAAATATTTGCATCTAACACCGTTGAAAACATTAATAAAACAATATGAGATCGTATATGAGAATGAAAAACAAAGTCAACTAATAAAGATATCAATTTTAATGAGTTAGTTCCCAAATATTTAATATTTAAATTAAATGGTTACGGCATTTTTAGCTATGGTTTCATATTTAAAAATGAAAAAAAGAAGAGATACATAATAAAAAGCGGGAGGCCAAACATCTCGGCTCTTCGTGTCTTACTGTCTGGTAATTAATTCCTACGCACGACAAGTTTCTCCTAATCTCTCTCTCTCTCTCTTCTGTCTTTCTCCCGAATCAAGTTTTTTCTTCTTCTTCTTCTTCTTCTGGATGCAATGACGACTCCACGATCGCCGGCGACAGATTTCTTCGGAATATCAAAGACAGCCTGCAAAGCATACAAGTCCATCGTCACCAAATTGCATCCTCTCTCTTCTCATCGCAAAACTGACTCCCACTCCGACACCGATTCCGTACGTCCCCTCTCTCTCTCTCTCTCTCAACAATTTTCCAAATATCTCAATTTAAATTTAATCATCGATAAAAAAATTGAAACTTTGAGAAATGAAATGTTTCAGGCGATCCACCAGAAGTATCTGGAGGAGAAATTTGCGGAGGAGGATGATCTCATTGCTGCTCGGAGAGGTCTCCGTTTACAGAGCATGGACGATAACTCCGTCTTCAAACGCCGTTCTTCCCTTCTCTCGAAATCCAGCAGCCGCCGTAGCCACACGCCTCAAGCTCGACCCACCTACCTCTCCTCCGCCTCTTCCAACCGCCGTTCCACTTTCTCAAGAACCACCAGCCGCAGAGACGACGGCGGAAGCAGCCACGGCGGAGGCGTAGGGAGAACCCACGGTCTCAAATCTCGTCCCGTCTCCAACAACGCGAGCCCTATGACGTCGCCTTTCACGAGCCCGAGAGGGAAAGATCAAACCTTGGGCGATTTGTTTGGCTCAGCGCAGGGACTAACGTCTCCTCCGACCTCTACCCCGTCTTCTCCGAAAACCATTTCTAAGAGCCGTAGCAAGAGAGATAAAGAGGGAAGAGGCTCCACGACGCCGTTTTCGAAGAGTACGAGCACGAGACATCAGTCAAAGAGGGATACGGGTGGGTCAATGGGGAAGAGCGTAAGCCGGAGGAGCACAACGCCGATAGTTTTCTCTCAGTCGACACAGCCGAAAAAGCCGCCGGCTGTGGAGAAAAAGCTTGAGTGTACGTTGGAAGAGCTTTGCCATGGAGGAGTCAAGAACATCAATTTCACTAGGGACATCATTACCGATGAAGGGTTTGTCTCCAACTCATTTTCTTTAACTTTGGTTCTGTCTTAGTGGTTGCATGGTCGGGTCTAGCTAAGCACATCCCAATGAAACATTAGTCTTAGCCTTCAAAATTTTTAAGTTTTTTACATAAATTTAGACCCATAAGCTATAAAAAAATTTAAAATGTTTATAGCTTTTTGTGTTTATCTGCTTTGGTCCATTCATTATTATGTTCTGTAATGAACAGGTTGATTAGGAAACAAGAAGAGACGTTGAAAGTGAACATCAAACCAGGATGGAAGAAAGGGACAAAGATCACATTCGAAGGAGTAGGGAACGAGAAACCAGGCTACCTCCCGGAAGACATCACATTCGTGGTTGAAGAAAAGAGACATCCTTTGTTCAAAAGACGTGGAGATGACTTAGAGATTGCGGTTGAGATTCCACTTGTAAAGGCCTTAACGGGATGCAAACTCTCGGTGCCGTTACTGAGTGGTGAGTCAATGTCAGTATCTGTAGGAGAAGTGATCTTTCATGGGTTTGAGAAGGCTATAAAAGGTCAAGGGTTGCCAAATGCTAAAGAAGAAGGTAAACGAGGTGACTTGAGGATCACGTTTCTAGTGAATTTTCCTCAGAAGTTGAGCGAAGAACAACGATCAATTGCTTATGAGGTCTTGAAAGACTGTTCTTGGGCTTAAAGGTTGATTATATACGGGTTTCATGCCATTCAATTCATGTCTTTTTCTTTTTTTCTTCTTTGTATATAAAGATTTACGAGTTGAGGGCTTGAGGCTTTATTATGTTTTTCTTAGAGTGAGCTGTTTTTTATGATTCTTGATGTGGATGATACATTAATTTTCTTCTTTTAGTTTATTGTCATTCTTATGAAGGCCAAGGCTTTGAGGATTGGTTGCCATTTCTTGTGACTAATGGCTAGATATTGCTCGATTGGTTACAAAAACTCGGTCTTTATCTATTAATCTATCCAGCGTTATGTTCGTAGACCGCATAGCGCAGTGGATTAGCGCGTCTGACTTCGGATCAGAAGGTCGTGGGTTCGACTCCCACTGTGGTCGTTGTTTTTTTAGTATTTGGAGATATTTAATGTTTTTGGAGTAGAAGCTGCAATAAACGTTTGAGTTGTTTACGAGGGACTTGGTCCTGTTTCTTTATTTCTTATTGAAGCTTTGCTTAAGTTGTAGTTACTTGACATCCACGTAAAATAGTTTAACACTGAAACAGTCAAACAGAGTATCGAAAAAGAATGACATGAGTCTTATTATACATCATCCAACAGAGTAATGATGATTTCGATAGAAAGTGAAATACTTTTGAGTAATTTAAGCCATGGCTTCTTCTTGGTGGGTTTCAATAACGACATCAGAAGTTGGACGAGCGATGCATGTGAGAACAAACCCTTCACTGAGCTGGTCATCGTCTAAGAAGCTCTGGTCCGACTGGTCAACAGAGCCAGACACTATTTTCCCGGCGCAGCTCGAGCAAGCTCCCGCACGGCATGAGTACGGCAAATCTATTCCAGACTCCTCTGCGGCGTCGAGGACGTATTCGTCACCGTCGCACTTCACTTCCTTCTCTCCATCTGGTGTGATGAACTTGACCGTGTAGGTGGCCATGGCTGTGACGCGGCCGCCGCGAGCGGTGGAGGGTTTGAGGCCGAAGAGGGATTGTGTGTTGCCCGCCGGGAGAGATCTGAGGCTGATTGGTGTTTGCTGACGGCGGAGGAAGGAGGTGCTAACGATGGCGCCGGAGAGAGCAGTGGAAGCCATTGTCGAAAGAAAGAGTGATGAATCTTCTGATTTGTGAGGGCGTGTGGCTTTTTTGTTGAGATGGCGAGGAGGGAGTGAGGATTATAAAGAGGCGTTTGTTTCCTGAACATTATCTGCCACGTGACGTACGATATGTGGTGCTTGTGGTGTCTTCTTGGTGGATTGTCTGTATGTGTGTGTTTTACATGTGTGCAGTATTATGTTGGTAAGAGTTTGTTAACATGTGGTTGACATTATCAGAATATTTGGACTTGGGATGCTTCTAGACTTGTCCAGTTGCTACTTGAGGACACACATTCAATGATGCAAGTGAAGTTATAAGGAACAGGGGAAAAAATTACAGGTAGTAGTAGTAGTAGTTGTTGTATATTACACCCAACTCCATTCTAATCTAAAGAGAAAAACAGTTCACTTACCAAATTGGAATAAGGTAAGACTGACAAAAAGCCCCCTCCCTCCACTGAAGGATACATATTCTCCCTCTCTACTGCGTTTATATATAATGTATGTCCACCATAACCAGCTTCCTCTCTCAACTCGATGTTTTTCCTCTTTATTGATAATTCCCCTAGTCGCACTTTATGTTTCTGTAGATTCTTCTTACAAACAGGTTTGATCCTAAGAACCCAACAGCTCCTGCAATATTTTTACACCAAGTAAAATTTACTCAAACCAGTAACACATAGTCTTGAAGAGAGTGTGGGAGAAAAGAGCTCACCGCAAAGGATTCCAAGGCCAAGACAGAACATCATGGTGTACCCAAAGTAGAAGCTTGTCTGGAAGAATCCGGACATCTTCGTCTTTACGTAGTAGTAATAGATGGAGTATAGGTAGACATAGACCGCCGTTGAAGCAGCAGAGAAAAACGAAGTCCATTGCCAGTGATAGTTCTCTGCGTTCAGCAGAAAATAAGTTCCTACTATTGTCACACAAACCGTCACTATGACCAGAATCACAAAAACCAGCAGCATGAATCCATACACGTAGTACACCTGTCAAACACAACAAATAACTATCAGGAATGTCGGTCTAACATAACAATCTATGTCTTAATGTAGCAGATTGTAGCTGTTGCGAGTTTGTCCGACCACATAAAAGAACTAGCAGTTTCTTTAGCTTTGTTCTTATAAAAGCAACTAGTATTACCTTGTAATTCCAGAAGGATGTGAAGACGAAATACATCTCAATGAAGATGCTTCCAAATGGTAGCAAACCTCCCATCAGAGAGACAACCGATGGAGTTAAGTACCACTTTTTCTCAGGGATTGGACGTGGAATAGTCTTTACACGGCACGGATTGTTTGGAGCACCACTCCAGTTTCTCCCAACGACTGTCCCGAGGAGAGCTAAGGGGAAGGAAATGAAACCCCAAATTACAAACACAACCACCATTGTCCCGAATGGAATAGCCGCAAGGGATCCATAGAATATGGCAATTGTGTTTAGGATAAAGCCGATCCCAAAGCACAAAAAGGGGAAGAGAGAAGCCGTGAGGACCATGCACTTGATCCAGTGCTTACCTGAACAAATTAGGCATTAAAAATAAAATTAAAAATTAAACTATCAAGGGTAACACAGGATAGATCTGCCAAGAACAATAGGTCATACCCCCACTTCTTGAGTACATTCCACCACTCACGTAACCAGAGACAAAGGAAGTCAGTGCATAGCAAACTATGAATGTTGTGACAATTGCTCCTCTCCTGAAATAATCAGAATACAATGTTAACAAAATCAAACAAGCTGAGGTCTGATGCCAAATATAAAAGCATACTACAGAGAAGTGGTTGGCAAGTGAGAAGAAGAGTGTAATAACGTACCCAACATATAGAGTCCCTACGATGGCCATTAATATGACAAGAAGAATAAGCAACGCCAACTGTGCACCTGTGCCAACAACAGCTGAAAGAAGAACTAAACTAAATGGTGGTCTGAACACATCCCCATGCACAAGTTTCCAGCCAGATTCTTCATTTACATCCCGTTCCTGTGGCCATCCATACGAGTGTCAGAAACGGTTTTACAGCCTCAAAAATAAAGAATTAAGTGTTGGACAAGCTGCCAAGAGAGCAACAATAGCGTTGCTATGTCAAATAAAAGCTGAGGAAACATCACCAAGCTCTCGAGATCATCATCTTCACGAGCATACTTCGCATAATCATTTCTGAGAGTCCTCATCAATATCATTGAGACCAGACCAGTGAGAAAAATAACCATCATGAACGAGTTAAAGATCGAGAACCAATGGATCTGCAAAACAGAAAAACAAACTCTTAGAAGGCTTAAAAAGCTTAACAAACATCAGAAGAGATGAACTTTATATCAAAATTGAGAAGCAAACAGGAAAAGAGACATTCAGTATGATACATTGTGAAACTGTGAACCAACCATAATCACAGACAAAAGCAGAAGCGTATATAACAAGCAAAAAGTTACCTGGTGCTCAAAGAAAGGATAATCCAGATATACATCAAAACGACGGGCAAATGTGATATTAGTTGGAATCCATTGAACAGAATACGTCAGATCAACTGTCCTACCGGCTTCCAATGGCCTTGGGTTGTCTTGAGTGAGATTAACATGAATAATCTATAAAAGTAAAATAATAAGATCACTGAATGTAGCTCACATGATGTTCATATTATTGCTTAATGGCGTAGCGACAACCGACCTGGTCTTTATTGTATTTGACAATAATGTTCTTATGTGTGTAGAGGACATGTTTGCCGTTTTCACCATTTTTGTCAGAATGCAGCTCACCAACGAATCCTACAATAGCGATGAATTAACACTGTCTATAAAACAAGAACATAAAAATGATTACTTTTGGATATTACAAGTAAAAATATAAAAGCTCTTACCCCACAAAGGCAGATCATCTGAAGTTAGAACCACCCGATGAAAGTCCACGCATATCAGATGCCACCCAAAAAAAAGTTGTGAGAAATAAGGTTAGCGATTGAAAGAAGTTACCTTTCCAGGTCTATCACTATGACAAATAGTATAAGTAAAATTATATATCCTACAACTTCTATTGATGTAAATGATACTGGTAACGCAGTGAAGATAAATATAGGAATATTTTAGATTTGCATAATTAAAAACCAAAAGCAAGCTCAGCAAACGCTTCCAAACTTTACAATATAGAAAACGGTTACATGCTTGACCTTAGCTTAAGCGAGTTTCAAGCTACTAGAGCAGCAATACGAAATGTACAAGGGAATGTGAAACATACCCATAAAGAACTCAAACCAGTAGCTAGATTCGATGGCATCTTTAAAATGCTCGACTTTAGGTTCATCGAGTTCAAGCTGACAGATAACGTTCCTGTCAACATTTTCTGTGGAAGAAAAAAACAAAACAGAGATAAAGGTAAATTCAATTAGATAACTAGTATGTCAAAGATGGTAGCAAAAGAATTAGTAAAACATACTCAAGAACTTAATGGGGATGTCGCTGTCAATGAGCTCATTGCCACCAAGAACTTCACCAAGACCACCCCATTTGTGAACATCGTTTTGAGAGGGGCGGCAAAAGGGAAGGCTGTAATAGTTGTATGTTTCTTGTGGATTGTTATATGGCCCAACTTTGTTCACCCACAGTGTAACCTGCTCTTCAGCTTGATACTGGAAAAACAAAAACAAAAAAAATCATTGACTTCGACATAAATGTATAAATGATCTCTGATTTTTCATAAAGAAGCCTAAGTCACAATGAAGAATAAATCTTCCTAGAATTGCATTGAAGAATCAACTGGACTGGAGCTCCAGGACCCGACCCACCCGATAATGAACAGACCCAAGAAAAACCATGCAAAATCACGAGATCTACAGACACAGTACTCGATTTGAGCTGTATAAGAAACGTAATGACAGGCGCAGGAGATCCGAGTCTAACCTTGTGATCTGAATCAGAGGCGAGAGAGAATGCGAGAAGAGAAACGAGAAGAAGCAATACGGCGGCGGTGGAGGAAGAGGAAGACGGCATCGCGAAATCCGGCGAACGATCAGATCTGAGGAAGACGGTGAAGAGAATGAGAATGAGAATGCGTTAGATAGACCAATGAGTAGGCTCGATGATCTGATTCAAATTAGCGTAAATTGCATACTGAGAATACAGTGTCAGCAGCTCTCTCGTTTCTCGGCAGCGAGCGATCGAGAGAGCAAGAGACCAAACAAAGAGAGGAGAGGACAGTGTTGTTGATGTTCGGTAGAGATCCTTTGGGTAATAAAATAATAAGGAAAGCTCATAACTCGTTATCAATCAGTTAACTGGGCCTCGTTTTATTAGTTTAGAGGCCCAAATAAATAAATGAGGCCCAAATAAAATATACAGTGAATGAATTTATTAGCATGATAACTTGAGGGTCCCACTTTGTTAAAAAGGAAGCATCATGAGAAGGGAGATTCTTCTGTTCTCATTCTCATCATCACTTGTAATTATCTGAAAGAAAGAAAAAAAAAAAAGAAAGACGATTCTTAGCTTTGGCTTCAAATCTAAATCAGCTTCAATCATCGTTATCGCTTTCCTTTTCTCTCTGCGATTTCGCGAGATCTCGGAATCGCATCCTTGATTTTCGGATACTGATTGGATTGCTTTTCGTCGTTATTCACGGTTTCACGTTTAAGTTGTTAGAATTTGTAGATTTTTGTAGATTATTTTTTTTGGTTTGGAATTTAGGGTTATCGGTAAAGATGGAGAAGTACGAGCTGGTGAAAGACATAGGAGCTGGGAATTTCGGAGTGGCGAGGCTCATGAAGGTCAAAGACTCTAAAGAACTTGTTGCCATGAAGTACATCGAGCGTGGTCCCAAGGTACGTCTCCCTCTGCAATTACTGATTAGCTTTAGCTTATTGTAGTGTTAGTTATCTCAAGAGCTGTATCCTCGTTTTCTGAGCATTTTGGATTTGTTTTTGTTTTTTTGGGATTCAGATTGATGAGAATGTGGCAAGAGAGATCATTAATCACAGATCACTTCGCCATCCTAATATCATCCGCTTTAAGGAGGTATGTCAGATTTCCACTATGACTATCTTCTGAAGTTGATTATTTGCTTAATCTCAAAGCTGTTATCTTCCCATACAGGTGGTGTTGACTCCAACTCATCTTGCTATTGCCATGGAATATGCTGCTGGTGGTGAACTTTTCGAGCGTATATGCAGTGCTGGAAGATTCAGTGAAGATGAGGTCAGCTTTGCATTTTTTTAATCCTGGCTTTCTTTTGCTAAGCATAGTTTTTTAAACCGAAGAACAGAAACCATGTGAATCTTCTTTATGTGTGATATACATTCTAATCACTTTTCTCTTTTCCAGGCGAGATACTTCTTCCAGCAGCTTATATCAGGTGTTAGCTATTGCCATGCTATGGTAAGGCAAATATATATGAAAAGGGGTTTCTTTCTTTAAAATCAATCCCGTTGTCACCTTGTGTCCATCTTGTCGCAGCAAATATGCCATAGAGATCTGAAGCTCGAGAATACACTCCTTGATGGAAGTCCTGCTCCCCGTCTCAAAATCTGTGATTTTGGTTATTCCAAGGTCTGTCATTAAACAAAACCTACCAAGTTCTCCCCTTTTATATGAGATCCCCCATTGTCGTAAAAGCATTGTTATTCTTCTTTTGTAGTCCTCTCTACTGCACTCGAGGCCCAAATCAACTGTTGGAACTCCAGCATATATTGCACCTGAGGTCCTTTCTCGGAGAGAATATGATGGCAAGGTACTCTTTATTGCTATTTAAGTCTTGGTATATCAGGGCATCAAGCTCATTGCAATGAGTGTACATAAGATCTCTTCTTTCTTTCTTTCAGATGGCTGATGTATGGTCTTGTGGTGTAACTCTTTATGTCATGCTTGTTGGAGCATACCCATTCGAAGACCAGGAAGACCCCAAAAACTTCAGGAAAACAATACAAGTAGGTTTCTTCTTCTTCTGAGCCATATATCTCGCGGGAAGTGTGCTGTATCCAATTCATCAATGTGTGACCTTGTTGTTATACAGAAAATCATGGCTGTTCAGTACAAGATCCCGGACTACGTCCACATCTCACCAGATTGCAAACATCTCCTTTCCCGTATATTTGTGGCTAACTCACTCAAGGTATACATCAATCAATCAAATGAGCTCAAATGTTTTTATCAAAAGATGGTTTTGTTTGACAATTGAGCTACGTTGTTGTTGTTGTTGTTGTTGTTTTGGCAGAGGATAACCATTGCAGAAATCAAGAAACACCCGTGGTTCCTGAAGAACTTGCCAAGGGAGCTCACAGAGACTGCTCAAGCTGCATACTTCAAGAAAGAGAATCCAACCTTCTCCCTCCAGACCGCTGAAGAGATCATGAAGATAGTGGATGACGCCAAAACACCTCCCCCTGTTTCCCGATCCATAGGAGGTTTTGGCTGGGGAGGAGGAGAGGGAGATGCAGAGGGGAAAGAGGAAGAGGAGGTGGATGAAGAGGAGGTAGTGGAGGAAGAGGAAGACGAAGAAGATGAATATGATAAGACTGTAAAGCAAGTACACGCAAGTGGAGAAGTGAGAATCAGTTGATTTGTGTCTATGTAAGAAAGAAGTCGTCGTTGGTTTGCTGAAACGTAAAAGTATCTGCTTTCTTTTGTCTTTTTGCCAATTACAATGCTTTGGTTTGGGGTTTTGAAGATTTGTAAAATTTCGCTGTATAAGAAATGAGGTTGATTATGAGTTCCTGCAGGGTATGAACATTGTGACCTCAACTTGTAAATTAGATTTTTGTTTTTCGTATTTTTACTCTTGCGTTTCTCTCTTTCTGGATTTTGTCTGTAAAGGTAGAGTGAGAGACTGTCTTGTTCATCGATTACAATATTCAAGCGTATTTTCTCAAGATTTCTGGTTGGTAGGGCTTTGAATATGGATTTATTGCTGTATAATAGAAAAGTTCGTGTTGGTTTGTTGAAAAATGAATAATATTTATGTAAAAATTTGATTCATCAACGCATCTACAAATGTAACTCTGTTATCTATCTCGTGAAACAAAAGTACATACATCTATTACATTCTTATTTACCTCTCGGCCCTCTACTAAACTTGGGCTCAGACCGAGACTTTATCATCGTCCTTGAGACGATATGATGCTTGGACAAGATCTCTGCGATGAGTTGCCGATCAAACAAATGAGATTGCTTAAGAATAAGGTTTCTTGTCGAGGAGTCAACAACATATCCTTGACCAGGCATCCATTGTAGAAGTTGAAGAAGCAACTCCTTTTTATCTGGCTGCGAAATGTATCGTGAAATCGCAATCTCAAACTGAACCTAAAACACACAAGGATATAGTTCAACTGTTATGTTCTTTGCAAGCAAAACGTGTAATAGATAGCTTCAATCAAGTTGGTTCCTGATTGGTTTATTTACCTGATCGATTTTGTGACCAGAACCATGCAAGACCTTCAGAACATCGTTTACTAAATTAATATTCCCCGAGACCATAAAAGCTCTGCCAAATCTCTTCAAAGTAGGCTGTGAGATCACCTTTGCATTGTCCTGATAGATACAGAGTTTTTCACCAGTTTAGAGACGGCTTCACCAAATGTTAAAATTTAACCAAGAGAGGTGTTTTTTTCAGAACCTTCACTACAACGTATGCGTCTTTAAGGAGTTTCCCATGGATTAGAGTGTGGAGAATTTTCTCATGCAGCTCTTTGCAGATAGTTCTTTTGCTGTATTTCAGCATGTTGTAGACTGAGAATGCTTCTGAATGAGCTCTAATTTTACCAAGATGGTATATCAAGGACGAACAAAGTTCCTGCAGATTTCAACATAATCACACAACTATGAAGAAAGAGTTCTTATTAGACCATTAAAATGCAATGATGCTAGTTACCTCCTCAAGACGGTGGCCTTTACTGTGCATGTCAAGTAAGGTTTGGTACGCAAGTAGGTGCAGTTTCTCCTTGATGAAATATTTGATCAAGATATGGAAAGTGTTATAGTCAGGACTCACGGCTTGCTCATCCATCTTCTTCATCATTCGCATAACACTTTCCATTTCTCCTGCTCTGCAATACGCACAGAGCATTGTGTTCAACATAACCAAGTCGCATTTTTCATATGTGGTCTCAGAGTCCCTTGCAAGTTGTTTTGCCTCCTCGAAGCGTTTACTTCGACATAAAGCAGCTATCATGATGCTGTTTGCATAGCCATCTGTAAACATGACATTGGAGTGGTTCTGTGTTTAAAGATTTGAAGTGTTTTGGAAATCAAAGCAGCAATCGATGAAAGAGTCAAGAATGAAATTTAACTAATCATCAGTTAAATAAACATACCAGATTTAACACCTTTCCCTTTCATATCATCAAAGATTATCCTTGCTTCTTCTAACTTCCCCGTCTTTGAAAGACCATCCATCAACATACAATATGGCATCTAGAAAAGAAAGTAATATCGTCATACCATAAGAAAATTGCAGCCTATAGAGAAGCATTACATGAGCATCAATAATATAGTTATACCAAGATCGCCTACCAATAAGCAATGATTTCTATCATGTAATTACGTAAATGAAAGTTGTACATTGATCATCACACATGATAAATGTTATTGGTAAATTACTCCTTTCAATACATTGCAGGAATTACACATTTGCAGCCAGGTTTACATAAATATATACACCGAGCTTTACCTCGTTCTCGGCGTAGCCTGCAGATTCAAGTTCAGAGAGTAACTCTCTTGACCTTTCAAACAAACCTCCTTTAATATAAACCTTTAGTAAAGTTGTCATCATCACCTGCCAAATTTGCATATAAGAGTTATACGAGAAACAAGGAATCAAAACACCGAAAGAACTAGTCTCTCATACAATAACAACTAATATGAAGCATCTGACTGTATGAGAAGCAATTCACACGAATAAACACAATGATTGCATGAGAAGAGAGAGATACAGAAAAACACACAAACCTTGTTTGGCACCAATCCTACTGATTTCATCTCAGTCATCAGCTGATCAGCTTTCTTGTATTCTCCTTTCCAAGAATAAGAATTGAGCAAGGAGCTATAATGATATATGTTAGGCGAGTGACCTTCAGCTTTCATCTGCTGGATAAAGCTCTCAGCTTCTTCACACCGACCATTCGAAGCACAAATGGCCAAGACTGTCCCATACATCACACCATCCATCTGTATCCCATTATGAGGAAGCTCTCCAACGAGTTCCATAGCCTTAGTGAATCCATTTTTCACCTTGATGAAACCTGCAAGCAGCTATAGACATCAAAGAAGAAAGAAAAATATATCATAGAAGCTAAACAAAAAACAAGACGCAGCTTAAGAACTTCGTAATTTACATACCGTATTATATGTAACAACATCTGGTTTCAGACCATCACGCTTCATCTGATCAAACAATTTGATGCAGCTATCAAGCTTCCCATTCTTGACAAGACAGCTAAGGATGGAGTTGCATATATAGACATTGGTTTTTGTTGACTCGTCTGGAATGCTTTGATATATCTCTAGAGCCTTTGAGACACTTTTAGCTCCAACAAACTTGATGCAGCTGCTGTAAGTTGAATCACTAATCTTTCCATGTTGTTGCATCCATTCAAAGAGCTGCCAAAAACATTAAAAAAAAAAAATTAAGACACTTTTTTTTAATGAATGTTTTTATGTTCATTCAAACCGAGTTTTTACCTGTATAAGATCATTCCATCGTCCAGAGATTCCAAAATCACGCAGAATCACGTTCAAGTCTTGTACTTTCACAACTCTAGCTAATCTGCAGAGGCTATGGAGTAAGTATAGAGTTCGAAGCGAAAGAAAGATAGATGCTTTGAGGAGGAATACAGATAGATAACCTCTGGAGAGAGGAGAGGAAGTTAGGGGACTGTTCAATCTCAGAGATTGCGGATTTTCTCGTTAGGAAGGATTTGGAGTGAGGCTTTGTACGAGGAGATTCTGCTACTACGGTCGTTGGTGGTTTCACGACGGTAGTAGTCGCCGCCGTAGCTGCTGTGAGACTTCGTACGGAGAGTGTGGAAGCTGGGAGAGAGGAAGAGGCACGAGAGTTAGTGCTGAAGAGATGAGGACACCGTGCTTCGAAGCCGAGAACTGGCGTCTCCATGTTCTTTCTTTAAGCTAACGAGTACGAACAGCGAGAGCGAAAGTATCTTACCGGAACATACATCACTGTTTCTGATTTGGTGAAGTTACGAATTTACCCCTGTTTAAGATAATTTACAGCGAAAATCTTGCATCGTGTTTTGAGGAGAGAGGTGAAGGGTATTACAGTACTTTAACAGAAAATGTCGAGGGAAGATAAAACTCTGTTACAACTGTGTTTGGGCTCATGTGGACGTGCGAGTCGTGTTTCACAGAATCAAGCAGCCTTTGTGGTTTCGGCCTTTTGGGCTTTTCACGTGATTGTCAAACGGGCCTTACCGTCGGTTCATCATGCTTCATGCATATTACTTCTGTTTTAACAGCAAAAAAATTGTAGGTTTCCAACTTACATTACACCAAGGTAAATCTCATACAAACACTTGCAAGATTTTATAAATCTTTAAAGTCGTGAAGTAGTTTCCGGTTTGTTTGACTATTATTCTTATATAGACGTAGGGTTGTGCTGACATTTTTTTCAATAAAACATAATAACTACTGTTAGAAAAATGTATATTTCCATATTAATTTATAGAAGAAATTAAAAAAAAAAACACTTTTTGCAAACTTATTTTCTAAACTATATATATATGTGTGTATTGGAGAAGATGGGGAAATAAAGAAATGAGATTCTTTGCAACGAACTGTACGGCAGGAGACCGACAAGGAACAGCACAGCACAGCCCCACTCCACACTTCTCTTCATACGTTTCGTGACACCCACTTCACCACTATTCTCTCTTTTCATCAACTTCTTCTTAACTAAGCAATTTTGATATATTTCATAGTTGTTCTTTCGTAAGAAGTCATGATTCATATTTAACAAAAAAAAAACTGATCATGTTGAGACTTTGCAAAATTTGCAATTCTAGTTTAGGTCATTGACCTATGCATGCAAATTATATAAAGAAAACATTGTGTTTTTTTTTTTAATTAAAGTGAATTTATGCATATTCTCTCCGTTTCTTAAAGTTACATATTTTAAAGAAAAAAGTTATTTTAAAAAATCTATTTTTTACATTTTTAATGCATATTTTATTAATTAATTATAAACTTCAAAAAACTTAATTGCACTTAACAAAATTTTATTGGTCTAGAATTATGGAAAAAAATAATCACAAAAATTTATACAACTTTAATGTGTTTTATTAAAACGTGTGAAAAATCTAGAATATGTAACATTTTGAAAAGGATGGAGTATATGATAATTGAAACCTTATTCTCTAAACCCCAAAAATGATATTTTGATCATTATGAGTTAGTTTTTCGTCGAATATATTCAATAGAAAAAAAACAATTCATAAAGCAAAAGCAGAAGCAAACAAATAAAAAAAATTAACAAGCAATGTGAAGGGGTCCATGTTTAATTAGCGAAAAGGAAAACAATTAAAAAAAATGTCAGGATCCTATCATGCATGGTTTGTCTTGTTCGTTTGTGTTGTCACAGTTTCACGAAGTCACCATCCCTTTTAATAGTATCGCACAACATCGTTATCGTTCTTTTTTTTTTTTTCAAACTATCGTTCATTGTCCATTATTTTATTTTTTTCTATTTTCCCACGTCAACATCGTCCTGGACGGTGCAAATGTCTTTTTGTTTTCTTATATATACAGCCTTTTATGTGGTTTAATTTGGTTTCTAAAACCTATATTTGAAGTAGTATCGGAGTATAGTGAAATATATAACAGCAGGGACTTTTGTTTTTTCAAGTTGTTGTTATTCTTCACAAAATTCTGAGAGCTAGGAGTGGTTAACTTTAATTTATTTGTCTACATCAACTCCTCAAGTACTTTGATTTATTTGTTCTTTGGGTCGTGCTATGATTAATTTCAACGTAAAACGTCGTGCATGTAAATATGATTAGATCAACATGGTTGAACTTTTTGTTTGCTTTTGTCATCTTTGCTTTTTGGTCATCGGTTGAAACTTTTTTCGTTTTGTCTCACATTCATTGAGTTATATTCTATTGAAAAATATAATTATTGTTCAACTATATTAAGATTTTTTTTGTTGGGCTTAAACGTGAAACATGAATTGGTTGAACATTTACAAAAGTGTTTTACACTTTCCAATGTTTTTTGAACTGCAACATATATAGTCATGAACGATGTAAACTCTACAAATCACTTTTCTGCATCGCAAACACATGCAGTAAATTGTATTTGAGGGAAAAAGAAATAAGCCGGTTAGGCTTTATTCTGAACGAGCGTATAAATCCCAAATATAAAACTATGTCTAATGGATTACATTCCCTTAAATTATTTGTGAAGATACGTTTTTCGATAACAGTAGACAAATAATAATTTTATATGGGATTATTAATTAACGAACGTCGTCCGAATCAAATAAGGATTTGATTATATGAACCTCCTGGATGATTTGACAGTTGGAAAATTTTATACGATTAACATAAATTATCCGAACTAATTATATATTGATCTGGCTTAAAACTTTGGTTAGATAACTTAGATTACTAAAAGAAAAAAAAATTGGTTTGACCGTAATGCATGAGAAAACAAACTCATTTCGATACTATATCACAATGGAGACTAGTCTTTATAAAAATGTATTTATAATAATCATTATGATTGTTGGACGTATCAGAGCTCTCACATTATTTTAGTATGTTTACATTCAGTATCCTGACAAATTCAATGTTGATAACTGGAAGAATCGAAGTACACGCACGCTATTCATCATCAAAATATGAAGATTACTAGATGTTCTTATCATTTTAGAAATAATACTTTGGAATAAATGGTTTAATATTCCTTGATTAAAAATCTATACCGTTAACAAATAATTAACTTGATTACATGTTCTTAATTAAATAAAATTAATCTAATAATTAGTGTTTAGTGTTTGGCAATATACCAACTCCAACAAATCACTAATTGAAAAGCATGTGAAATTAAAATTCGCTACCTCGAAGATATTAACAGTATAACAACTGAAATTTGTAATTTAGTGATTTGTTTTCATGCATCATAATCCATATAGCACATTCAAATACGAGAGACTGCGTATGTTAGTTTGTAGAATGTCAAAAAAAGTTCATAACCGGTATAAATCCGAGAATTTGACTTACATATAGTCATGCCAATTTTTGTTCCTTATTTCCATTTTGTTGACAAATGAAAATAAATGATAAAGCAATTAAAATGCAATTTCCAAAAGAAAAAGACTTTATAATATTTCTTAAGAACATATGTGCCCATTTATATGAACCAGTCAATATGTTAATAAAAGATATTTATTGGAGAGAAGAGAAAATAAAAAACATATCGCATAAATTCGCAAAAAAAAAAAAAAAAAAAAAAAAAAAAAAAAAAAAAAAAAAAAAAAAAAAAAAAAAAAAAAAAAAAAAAAAAAAAAAAAAAAAAAAAAAAAAAAAAAAAAAAAAAAAAAAAAAAAAAAAAAAAAAAAAAAAAAAAAAAAAAAAAAGAAGAAAGAAAGAAAGGTGGTTTGAATGGAACATTGGTGCATGGATGGGGTAAACATAAATATTATACAGTAACATATACAGAATAAATCCTCAGGAAGAAAAAGCTTCTCAAACCTCTCAAGCTGCTTCTTTTCTTCTTCTTCTTCTTCTCTCTTGTTAGATTCAACAAGTTTCGTCTGAGTGAGTATTCTGCGGATTTGGGTTTTGTTGATTTTGTTTTTTCTCCATCGAAAGCTGTGAAAAATTGTTACTTGTAAATTAGTCATGTTCCGAGATTCTTAATCGAAGATTAGCTTCCTTCCTCTGTTTTCAATCTCTGAAACGCTGTTTGATTTCTCCAGGAGTGAGTATTTGATCAATAAGTAGGAGTTCCTGATTGCAATATTTGATCTTTATTCTTCTTCTTAGCTTATGCAGAAGGGGCGAAAACAAATGTTCTAGAAGCTAAACTGAGATGGATACAAGGTGTGTGTTTCATTGTTGCATTTCAGACAATCCTTGTTCATTTCCCACCTTGTTAAAGTTTTATACTTGTTGTGTAGTAGTAGTATCCTCAGCTCTCTTGGAGAAAGAGAGTTTTCAAACGGTGATTTCTACTCTGGTGAAGTTAAAGGATTGCTTCCTCACGGGAAGGGGAAGTATTCATGGTCAGATGGAACTGTCTACGATGGTGACTGGGATCAAGGCAAAATCTCTGGTAAAGGGAAGCTTCTTTGGTCCTCTGGAGCAAAATACGAAGGAGACTTCTCTGGTGGCTACCTCCACGGTATTGGCACAATGACTTCAACAGACGAATCTGTTTACAGTGGAGCTTGGAGGATGAATGTAAGGCATGGGCTTGGGAGGAAAGAGTATTGCAACTCTGATCTTTATGATGGTTCGTGGAAAGAAGGGTCGCAAGAAGGGAGGGGTAGCTATTCTTGGACCAACGGGAATAGGTACATAGGGAACTGGAAGAAAGGTAGAATGTGTGGCAGAGGGGTCATGAGATGGGCTAATGGTGATCTTTTCGATGGGTTTTGGTTGAATGGGTCTAGACATGGCTCTGGAGTTTATAAGTTTGCTGATGGGTCTTTGTATTTTGGGACATGGTCTCGCGGTCTCAAAGACGGGAAAGGGATCTTTTATCCTGCTGGAAGTAAGCATCCGTCTCTAAAGAAGTGGTGCCGATCCCTTGAGTACGATGACACTGGAAAGTTTGTGCTTTCTCGTAGTAGCTCGTCGATGGATGTTGATGAGCTAAGGAGTTTGAGCAATGTCACGCGAAGTCTTTCCACGAAAACTTCAGCTAGTGGAACTTCGGGTAGAATGTCGGATCTAAGAGACTTTACATCTAAGTCTGCACGGTCTCTTGGCTCAGCGGGGCAAAGTGAGGGACAGGATAAGAACCGTATCGCTTACGAAAGGGAATACATGCAAGGAGTTTTGATTAAAGAAAGTGTCATCACGAGTTCTTTTGACAGATCACTCAAAATGAGACCGCCTTCAACTCTTACTAAACAAGTCAGTGCCAGGACTTTCTTGACATTTCTTACCGGGGAACATAATTATCATCTAATGCTTAATCTCCAACTTGGTATCAGGTAAACTATATCAACACCCTAACTCTAATCACCAGTATATGTTAATAGTCACATTCGAATACAGGAAAAGTAACAACCTGTTTGCACATTTGTTATGATGGCTATTAAGATTGCTTTATCTTTCGTCTTAAACACAACAATCATTGGAAGTTTATAGGTATACTGTTGGGAAAATTACACCAGTGCCAAGGCGAGACGTACGTGGTTCTGACTTTGGTAAGAAGGCCAGAACGGTGATGTTCTTCCCTAGAGACGGCTCCAATTTTACGCCTCCACACAAATCTATCGACTTCTCTTGGAAAGACTATTGTCCTATGGTTTTCAGGTGAAAACAGTTTTCTTCATGCAGATAAGATACTTGTACAAGTTATTAACATCTTAGCTCTCGCTTATATCTCTGCTGTTGCTCTTGATCTTTCTTTCTCAAGGGTCAGCCTATAATGAGATAAGTGATTCTATGTTTCATTAAATTGATATTCTGTGCCTTTTATTTCAGGAATTTGAGGGAAATGTTTAAGTTAGATGCTGCAGAGTACATGATGTCTATATGTGGTGATGATGGCCTGACAGAGATTTGTTCCCCTGGGAAAAGTGGCAGTATCTTCTACCTTTCTCACGACGACAGATTTGTGATCAAGACATTAAAACAGTCTGAGTTGAAGGTTTGAACCAACTGAACAATAGCTGTGTGTGATTTGATTCTTGCTTCTCTTTAACCAGCCATAGTGGTTTGGGAAGATTCTAAACCTTCTTAACATCCAGCTTTTTTGCTTTATAGGTTCTACTCAAAATGTTGCCAAGGTACTATAAACATGTAGGGGACCATGAAAACACGCTTATAACCAAATTCTTTGGAGTTCATAGAATCACTCTCAAGTGGGGGAAAAAGGTTAAGAATTTTTCTAGTCCCTTATACCGTAAGGTGTTCATTGTTTTTATGTAACATGAGCTTTTTGGATCTTTTGATAGGTACGCTTTGTGGTTATGGGAAATATGTTTTGCACAGAGCTGAAGATTCATCGTCGATATGATCTCAAGGGTTCATCACATGGGAGATTTACTGAAAAGATTAAAATCCAAGAAAAGACCACTTTAAAAGATCTTGATCTAGCTTATGAATTTCATATGGACAAGCTGTTAAGGGAAGCACTATTCAAGTGAGTGCTATATCTTCTTCTTCTTCCTGAAATCGCTTACAGTTTCTTGGTGCATCCATCCTAAGAAATGATTAAGCAGCTGTTGCATTTGAAAGTTCCTAATTGTTTGTGGAACCTCCTTGTTTTCCTCAACTGGCAGGCAAATTTATTTGGACTGCGCCTTCTTGGAATCTCTACAGATCATTGACTACAGTCTTTTGCTGGGATTACATTTCAGAGCACCAGGACAACTTAATGATATCCTTGAGCCTCCTAACGCAATATCAGATCAAGAAAGCGTTTCTTCTGTAGACTGTAGGTGTCAGAGGATATCTTTTGTGTGTGCATCATATAAAATATTTTCAGTGGCTTCATGAGCTTGAAGAATTCTATTAGTATCCTAATGAAAAACTTTTAAGTTACTTCATGGCTTTATATCACCGAGCAATGAAGCAATGGGCTGTGTATATGTAACTTACCGTTTTATGTTTTCCATTTTCAGTTGGTGTAACTCAAGAACTCTCCATTCCTCCAAAAGGATTGCTATTGGTGACTCACGAACCCAACTCCGTGAGTACTGCACCAGGTCCTCACATCAGAGGAAGCACACTCAGAGCATTTTCCGTTGGAGAGCAGGAAGTTGATCTCATTCTTCCTGGAACCGCAAGGTTACTTATGTCCTTCTCTTTGTTTAACCCGTACATATGGCTTAACAGTATCACTGCATCTATTGTCTTTGTTAGGCTGCGGGTACAGTTAGGAGTGAACATGCCAGCTCAAGCTCACCACAAGCTTGATGAGGACAAGGAAGAGTCGGCGACCATTGAGCTCTTTGAAGTATACGATGTGGTTGTGTACATGGGAATCATAGATATTCTACAGGAGTATAACACCAAGAAGAAAGTGGAGCATAAATGCAAGTCTTTGCAGTATGATCCCATGACAATATCTGTGACCGAACCCACCATTTACTCAAAACGATTTGTCAATTTTCTACATAAGGTATTCCCTGAAGAGATGTAGGACTCAAACAAAAATCATTCTTCTTCCAATTAAGATCATCTTAGTTTTCTCTAAATGCTTCTCTATACACTTGACATTGAAAAACCTCACTGTGAATGTTTTGTAATTTTTATTTATGTACAATGAATGTGCCTCAAGATGATGCTTCTATTGCAGTTTGCAACACAAACTGGAATGAGTGTTACTGGGTCATTCGCTTTATAAAACTCGGTATGTATTAAAATTACAAAAACGAGAAACTAAGCTAGAAGAACTACAGGATAATAAAAAGTGTCATTAAAGGGTTTAAGCTCCAACAAATAATCATAAAGCATCTTTGAGAGAAAGAAACACATATCATCACATCATTTTTGCCCCACATTCACTTGGAGCTTAAGGCAAACGATAGTTTAGGGCGTGATTTGTTTTTACCCAACAGCTTCATCTGTTTCAGACGTTCTTCTTCCTCTTCTGCTTTCTTCTTTCTCATTGCTTCTTCCTTCTGTCTTTGCAGCTCTTCCAGCTCCCGATAACGTTCCTCCTCTTTCCTTTGCCTCTCCATTGCTTCTTTTAGCTGAGCTTCATCTACTTTCTTCCTGTTCTCCTCTTCTATTCTCGACATCTCTTCTCTCCCTCTTTGCTCTCTTTCCTGCGACAAACACCGCATGACACCCTGAAAAAAGGATATCGCATCAACAGTTTTCCATGATAGACAGATTCATAATATCAATTCGAAATTTCATTGAAAAATGACAAGAGCAAGGTTTGATAAGGATAAGAGAAGCCATTTACCTCTTTTTCTTTGGCCTCGATAAGGGAAGCGGCCTTCTCGTTCTCAAGTTGAGCTGCGACTTCTTCATTAAGTCTATTTCGTCCTTCCTCCAACAGTGTTAGAGTTTCCATTTTGATTTTCTCAGACTGTAAGCTTTCTTCAACCTTTTTCCTAATAGCTTCTTCCACCCGTTTCATAGTTTCTTCCTGTATTATCTTCAGTTCTGCTTCCTGTTGTCGCCTGGTGGAAAATATAGTTAATAGTTAGATGACAACCACAGTAGATTCAGAACCATAAATATCACCTGGACTTTGATGTCTTCAATCTTGAACAGAAAAGAAGCAAAAATACTATTCCAAGACCGATAAATATTTTGAGACTATTTCCGTTTCCTTCTTCTCAAGGTCAAGTGGTAAATTTCGTGAAGGATATTTTAACATCACCATAGACACAAACAAACCTTCGCTAAGCTAATCTTGTGCTCTTAACGTATACATGTCTAACTCAGTCACGATCCATGTAAATGACTCTCAGAACTTATGAAATCGAGATAATATGAACAGTGGTGCCAGAAGATCAAAAATGAACAAGTCGAATTATAGCTTATCTCCCTTTAAGCGAAGCCTGTGAGAGAATGCCATGAAACCTGTTGCACTTTTAAGACTAATAATCAAAGCACCTCCACGTTACAGTAGAATAACATTTGCCAACATAAAACTTTAGTTTGACATACATAACATTCATTCCAATTTTTTCCTTTTCTTGAATTGATTTACCTTTTCCGCTCTTCCTCTTCTCTTATTAGTTTTTCTCCATTTTTATTTTTAGCTGACTCAAGGGTTGTGGCAGGAGATCTTTTTGCAGGAGATGGAGAAGAGCTCCTACTCTTTTGTCTTTTGTAACGTTTTGATGTTGGTGAACGTCGCTTAGGAGAAACAGATCGACTCCGATGGCGCCTAGGAGAAATAGAACGACTTCTTCGTCTGTACAACACCCAAAATAAAGCAGTAAGCAAAAGCTGCAACTGATGAACAAACACGCACATGAAGACTAGGCATCAAGTAGCCTACACCTTCACATAACGAAAACAAAAAGTATGTGCAGTTACCTCATACACTGATAAGAATTATCAGCTCCAACTTTTATCACATGAAGAAGCTAATGTGAGAAAGGATCAATGAAAGAATACCCAACAGCATCACCTGCTCACTTCCCCTCCCATAGAACGGGAAGAAATTTGAGCTTTTAACATAATGGCAAGAGCATGGATCCTCTTCCTAATTTCTCAGACATGTTCTCAACATATCATTCTATTATCCTACTTAGACATATAAGTTGGTTTTATTTCTTTATTGTTAACAATCTCCATTTAAACGAGTATCATAATGAGTTAATGACTGCTCAGGATCACTCAAAGACAACTATCAACAGGATTAAAAAAAAAAAAACTTCGAACTTCCGAGAGAAATTAGATCAGAAACCAGTAATGTTAACCCAACTACAATCTGCTTTTTATGAATATGCAGGCTGCACTATCTAAAACGCGAAGCTCAGGTAATAAAATAATACAACAAATTAAAAAATTCAGCCAAAACTGCTTACAATAATCAAACAGGATTAAAAATAAGTTTCCAACAAGAACATCACTCAAAACTATTACGATAGCATCTGTATCATCATCCAGACAGAGCTATCTCTCATTTGGCTAAGAATAGACAAAAGAAGTAGGAACGGTTTACTAAAAGCAGTGAGAAAAATAAGGATCATAGAGCTTAAAACACATTACATTTCTAGCCAGCAAGATAAATAACAGTGTTCCATTCCAACAATCTTTCTTAGTTTCTTACATCCTTATGATGAACCAATTAAACAAATAGCTCAGAGAATATTACGAGTATCACCTGCTATAAGAATAAGATGAGTATGGAGAACGGCTCCTGTCTCTTCTGCTTCTTCTCTTGCTATGCGTATGCCTTACAGGAGACCTCGAGTGCTTTCTGCGACGTGAAGGTGATGGAGAAGGTGACCTCGATCTTGACAAGTCCCGAGGCATCTCTAAATGAAGCAGCAATCTTGGCTTTATAATATAAGCTCAGGTTAAAGCTCTCAACTTTCTGCAAAAACCAGAGTCAACAACTAAGGTTAATACTATTGGGCACGAACACAAAACATCCATAATATTTGCAAAATTGCAAGGATCTCATCGTCGAGCAGGTGAAATAATATTAATCAAATCCTTCTATTAATCTCGCCTCTGCTCAATTCATCTTGTTTTCCTAAGATTGAATAGCAAAACCCTAGAGCTAAGAGGAAGCAATCTCGCATAAAAACAACAGCATTGAAAGCACAAAAAATCCCCGTAGAAAATCAGCTGAAATCGTCTGACTTACCGGAGAATCGCGTTGTTGTTGGTATGGTTGGATCGGCTCGGGAGTCAACACGGAGAGAGGAATAAGAAGGAAGAAGACGGGTACAAAATATAATTGACGAATCCTGGTGGATACACTTGTTTTGTTGAAGATGATGAAGCGAGTTCGTAAAGCATGGAAAAGACTTTTGGGCTTAGATAATACGGTAAGAGTTCTCGGCCTTCTTAAAGTCCAATGGGCCTTCCAAGTTTATTGCAAAATATCCAACTCTTTTAGTCCGACATTTGGCTTCTTCCATTTGATTAGACTAGGGGCGGAGCCCCCGCGCAAGCGCGGGGTCATGGACGTTGTTGTTGTTCTATCTTAATATGTCCATGTGATGACTTGTTTGCAGATTTTATGTTTGGGTGTGGTAATTAATTTTTGAGGATTTGTATTGTATTATGGATTTATGGTTGAGGTGTGGTGATGAATTCTGATATTTTTTTTTGCGGTTGGTGTTGTGTTGGCAGAGTAAGTTTATATTGTGTTGTTTATTTGATGTATTAATTCTTTTTAAGAAATGATTTTTCCAGCTTTGGAAGGTCTCTTTTTTTTAATTGGTGTAATGTGTATGAAATATGAATACGTTAGGTTTAAGTGTTTGTTGGCCCTTTACGTACAAAGAAAATGCAGTGTTAAATGTTTCCCTAGAAAATTAAAATTGTACGGTTTGGATCTTCGTTTGGCCCACCGGTGAAAACGGGTCATGGACTGAATTGTTGCTATATATATAAATATGTGGAGATGATGTGGTCTGACGTTGTCTTCGACTTGCGAATATTTGTAAATTTATAGGAATTATTGTGTTCTTTTGTTAATGACTAAAGTTGTGGTAGCATAGTAGTATTAGTTGTTAACGTACTTGTTCATGGTGCTCTGTATTGCATTATTATTTATAAAGAAGAGAATATGAGTGGTGACTGTTTGGTTTTTCATCGAGTTAACTCAAAGTAACGTACTTTAAAGTCATAATTTTACAATTATGTTTTCTGTGTTGAGTTGATTGGAAATATTTTTTTTTGTAACACTTGTAAATATTTGTATCTGTTACCTTTAATATAGTCTGAAGCCATTGCGTTTTTGTGGTATTTTATTAAATTTTTTAACAGTTATATCTATAGCTAACCATTAATCAGAGTGTTAAAATGTCAAATGCCTTAAAATGTTACTAAAAGCTGTCTACAAGCTCCTTCTGATTGACGTATGAACCCAACTCATCAATGGGTACAAAGTTGAATTTTGTTTCAGGGATAAACATTTCTTTGCTCCCAGCTTCTTCAATCTCTGAGTACTCATTCAGAGTCATCTCATAGTCGTTCTGAACCGTCTTGTACTGCTTGTTAGCAAGCTTAAGCGACCCCCTCGATATGTAATAGACCTTTCCCTTATGAAATGTGTCATAAAACTTCCTTGCAGCTGCGTTAAACATTGTCGCTTTAATCTGAGTTCCCTGTTTTTTCCATCAATAAAACCAAAGTCAGTCCCCACATCAAATCTAATAAAGTTATCAGAACCATATAATTCATCAAAGGAGTCTTAACTTCCTCATCAGTTAGTTCCACGTTGAAGACACATCCTTCTCCCCTAGCATTTTTGTAAGTTCTCAGCACACCTTTGTTTGTAACACGGACTTTAGTGGTCCAACTTCCTTAGTAAGGGTTCAATGACACAAGCGGATGGATGTCATAGCTATTCTTGCAGCTGGCGCAGAACTACAAAAAAAAAAAAACCACCAAAGTTTAAGTAACATCCATAAAAGCTTGATAAAGAGCACAAGGCAAAGAAGTTAAAGAATATTTGCTAACCTTCCAGTTTTCCCTCTGCTCATTGATTATCTCTGAAGCTGACTTGGCGACAAACTCCTACTTCTGTTTCAACGGTATGCATGTCGAAGCTTTAAGCTCGGATGTAATCTCTGATTCAAGAGCAGGAGCAACATGCTCGCATTTTGTTACGGCAGATAGCTGAAGTAAAGAGACGAGACAAGACAAGACACAAGATTAGTTTTGGTTACTTAACAATTTTATTGGTTTCAATCAAAGAAGCAGTAAAGATTATTACTTTTCTCCCGATTTGCCTGGAATATCGTTGGGGTATAATCAAGAAGACGAATGAGACCCAAATTCTGGATTTTTCTGGAGATGATCTCAGACGTTAAAGTCGCGGGTAGCATTGCTTTGATCTTCATCTTTCCATCATTAGCATTAAACATGAGAAACAAAATCACATATCAGTACATTTCTTCCAGCCTATAGATTCGATAAACTCAACTTTTATCTCCAAAAAAGAAATTACTTTTTAGCATAAAATCTATTATATAATGAAATATAGCAAAAACCTTGAGTTTGAGATCCAACCGGAGAGACCTGCTTTTGATTACCAGACGACGCACTCCAATCATCCGGCATCACAGTAGACACCTGCTTAAAACCAAATAACCAAAACCGTATCAAAAGTTATGTTATGTAATTAAAACGTAAGAGAGGGATTAGAGACGAATGCGAAGCGCAACGGCAGCGCAGGCGAGTTCAAGCTTGCTCTTGAGAATCGCTTGATAGTGGTTAGGATCCATCTCGTCAACACATGAAGACGGAGGAGCACGACAAACATTTTTTGGCTTTTATATATCGACGACAACGTCAGATGAAGCTTCTTCTGGTTTTGTAACGGTAAACTCATATTGAACCTGCGTATATGAACATATGATTACGTTATCCGTCGCTGAAGATGAAGAGATGAAACTCCCCGCGGGAACGGATATCTCTTCGAGAAGCATCTGGAACGCCCACTCCGATTGACTTCTGATCATACCTTCTCTTCTCCCTCCCCACCATCACCACCAACCAATATCTCTTTCTTCTTCTATCAATGTCAAACCTAACAACCACCCCCACCTGTGAGAGAAACCCAGAAACAGAGAGATATAGGGTAGAGCTGAAACAGAGTGAGGATCAAGACAGTTTTCGATTTCCAATGGTTTGGAGGTTTGTTAATGGCGTCATAGACTCCTGGGACTGAAAGGGATAAGAACCTTACCCTTTACTCATCTGCTTGATTTCTCATCATTACCGTAAGAAGGTAGGGTTTTTGATTCGTCTCTTGTTGACTTTCCTTGCGAATTAACAAAAGGGTCTTCTCAAGTTCGTAGCTTTTGCTCTCTTTAAGGATGGATTTCTATGTTAGTTAGAAAAGCTGAGACCTTTGAGTTTTTTTTTAATTGTATTATGGAGAAAAGGGAGATGGTTTCTTCAACTCTGGAAGTAGGGAAACGAAGAAGCTTAATCGACAAAAGTACAAAACGCGGCGTTTACATGATTTACCTTAATCGGACCAAACATGCAGAATCAGACCAAACTATACTTCTCTCATTTATCAAACCAAATCGTGGAGGATCAGACCAAAATACAACTCAATCAACCCAAAAAAACAAAAAATAAGCGGGTCCCACAATCACTAAAAAAAAGCATACGTGGATGCTTTTAGGAGAGAGCAAAGTGTCTCATTATATAATAGATTATAGCAAAATAAGTTCTGAAAATCAGAAAAAATCGCAAAGTAATGACATTTTATATTCATAGACAATATTAGACATGTATTATATGTATATTTTATATGATTCGTCCTTCATATTTTCATTTTTGTTATACATAAAATACTATAGGTTATAAAATAGTAAATTAGTTTTAATGTATTTGTGGTAAAATCGCATGGCTTCTTTTGTTGATCTTTTATTATATTCCGTTTTTAACACACCAATAATTTAACACTGCCCGCAAATTTCATGATCATCTTCTCACGCTTTTCACTGGACTAAATCACGTTTCACTAAACTCGTAATTCTCATGCACATTTCCCCCACACCATGCACCTCCTCCATCCAATATTCACATACATACATGATCATGCCTAGGTTTAGGAAAATGTTAATTAATCCTGAGTATGGAATTACGTTTTCACATCTTTCTCTCTGAACAAAATCACTTCAGCCAATTAATAATTGAAGAACTTTTGATCCCTTTTAAAAAAGACTTATTTCGTGGGCAAAACGGTTATCTAATCGGGGTAAAATATGCTAGTCACATTTTCCCATGCACTATATATACAAACACACAATTTTGGAGGACTTGAATGACATACGTAGATCAAGCCAAATAACTATATACCCAACAAAAAAATAGATATGAAGAAGCAAAAGTTCACAGCCTTTGTTAAAGAATTGAACGTGCGCATGAAGAAAGAACCGATCACTATCCGATACATTCACATCCTCGGCACCGTTGTCTTCTTCACCTCAGTCTCATCTCTTGTCATCCTCCTCGCTCTCTACCTCAATCAACGACTCCAAACTTCACTCTTCCTCCAAAAAGATCATGATCTCTCCTCCATTAATCCTCTCACTTCTCTTTCTCCTCCTCCTCCTCATGGAAGTGACATGGCCGACGAAGAGCTGATGCGGCGAGCAGCGATGGTACCACGTGGCACAGTGATGAATGAGACTCATCCAAAGGTTGCGTTTATGTTTCTGACGAGGTGGAACTTGCCTTTGTCCCCTCTTTGGGAAATATTCTTCAAAGGCCATGAAGGTTTTTATTCCATTTATATTCATACGTCGCCTGAGTTCACTGAGGAGCCACCAGAATCTTCAGTGTTTTACAAGAAACGTATACCAAGCAAGGTATTATTATATACACTAATATGTATATCTTTTAATAGCTTCATATATATATATATATAAATTCCTTTAGATAGTCTATTTCAGTTTGTTTTTTACAAAAATAATTCTTAAAAAATGACTAAAATAAGTTTTATTAAAGGCTAAAAATGCATTTATATGCATTTATACTCCTATGTTTAACTAATACAGATTTATGGTTTAAAGTTAAATGGTAGATTTGAAGATGAAGTTTCAAATTTCAATATATATATATATATATATATATATATATATATATTCAAAATTTTAAAATTAAAAGTTATTATGGTTATTTTATTTTTCGAAAACTATTTTTGTGACAATTTTTTTTTAAAAAACTATTTGAAAGAATTACCCATATATATACATATGTATATATACAAATAAAAATCTTTAAATTTAGTTCAAACACTTAGACGTCTCCATATAGTTTTTTCAGTTTATTACTTTGTAACTTTATAAAAGCAATTAAATCACATAAAATTAAGATAGAAGATAGACTACCAGTAATTTAGAAACACAACAATTATCAATATAGATTAATTCCCTATTCAATATTGTGAAAATTTATAGGCTGTTGAATGGGGAAGATCGTCAATGATGGACGCAGAGAGGCGTCTGTTGTCGCACGCGCTTCTAAAACATTCCAACGCTCGCTTCGTCCTCCTCTCCGAGACATGCATCCCTCTCTTTAACTTCACCACAGTCTACACTTACCTCATGGGCTCAACTCGCTCTTTCCTCGGCTCATTCGACGATCCAAGGCCCATGGGCCGAGGCCGTTACAACCCCAAAATGCTCCCGCACGTGTCGCTCTCCGATTGGCGGAAAGGAAACCAGTGGTTCGAGCTCTCACGGAGAGTCGCCGCCGAGATCATCTCCGATCACCGGTATTACACCGTCTTCAAGGATCACTGCCGGCCGCCGTGTTACATCGACGAGCATTATATTCCGACGTTGGTTAACAAAATCTGTCCCGAGATGAATTCGAACCGGACCGTGACGTGGGTGGATTGGTCAAGGGGTGGGTCCCATCCAGCGAGGTTTGTGAGGAATGATATTCGGGTCGGGTTCTTGGATAGGATCCGGTTTGGGTCGAATTGTAGCTACGAGGGTGAGGTGACGAATGTGTGTTTTCTATTTGCAAGGAAGTTTCATGTGAGCACTCTCGAGCCTCTCATGAAGATTGCTACGTATTTGTATGGAAATTAAAAAGTTTAATCATTGGTAAATGGTAATAGAATATTTAAATAAAAATCTTCTAACCAGCCAAAGCACATGGACAGAAGAGTACGTATTAATATACTCCTATATTTAAATTTAAATCTTCTAATTAAGCAGTCAAGTTATAATAATTTGTTTTACATTATTATAAGAACTTTCGAGGAGAGAATTCCACTAATGATATTCTAAAATTCTGATAACTCTTGTGTATTATTATATTTCATTTTGGTTGGAGAAAGTTTATCAAAGGTTGGCTATAAATAATAAACTTTATCAGGAGGATTCCTCGTTTGAACAAAAACTTTATTCTGGGGGTTGAATCGATTATAAAGAAAACAAATCAAAGGTGGCTGTCAACTTTCGTGGCGTGCAAACCAAGTTGTGAATAGTTCTTATTTGAATAATAGAAAAAGACTTGTAATTAGTTTATAAATATCAAAGTCCGCGAGCCATGTATTTTGAACTCATATATAATACTTTCTTCCACATTGATAAACTCGGAAACAATCTTCTATTTTCCTGTGTAGGAGCTAACATAACCGTTTTCGAAGGCTTCGTCTGGTTCTAAAATATGGAGGTTGTAGAAATTAATGGAAAGAAAATCAACCAAAGTGTTAAACATCAACATCAGTGTTATGAACTCAAGAAGCACCAATACCGAGACGCAAGGTTAATAGAAGAGAAAGAAAAAATGGTAGAAGAGCTACAACAACAAATGTTTCACATTGAAAGAATAATTCCTGAGAAACAGGTATATGTTTGCTTATTGATACAAGTGTTCATTTTGTATGTTATATATATATATAACTTCTCAATGATATTAACCATGTGTGTATGTTACTCTTAAAAAAACAGCTTAATCTTGACTATGCGAAGTCGAAAGCAAGCTGCACATTGGACTATGGATGGAGGAGTTGCCAAGAAAAAATGATATATAGGAATTCTGAATTGGATTAAAAAAAGATGGAGCTCGAAAAGCTATCTTTCTCTCATGATGCATATCGTGACAAGAAGGCTGTTCTATATTTCTCTTCCGAAAGAAAACCAGAACTTAACATTCATGTTAGAAAACCCTTCTCTTCTTTTTTTTTCTTTTCTAGTTCGATTTCAAAATGCTGAAAGTTAAACACAATAACTAACAAGAATGTATAATTACAGAACCTAAATTACCGGATGTTGCATGAGGCACGTAGCATGGGTGGGGAAAGACGTCTTCTCAATATGGCTAATCCAAATAAACATAGTAACTCTGTTTTTTCTATCAAAGAACTTGATCAACAAGTTACGTTTATTTCTCTATCAGATCTTATTCATTGTCTTAGCCTATTCTTGTTGGTATAAGGCATGTTCTTAATTAACATCCATTCATAACTTTCTTGTTCCATCATGTTCAGGATATGTTTTCTTATCAGTTTTTTTTTTGTTTCTGTATATAAAAGCAGATTTGTTGGTTACGCCACGATCTTTTGATGAAATGGCGACTTAATAGCATAAGCGAACGAGATGAAACAAGAAAAAAGCTAATGAAAGTTGCAATGGCACGAGAACAATTATTTCGTGACGCTCCAGTAAAAGGTTCCCTATGGAATTCATTGCCTTCTACAACAAATTTACGGAAAGAGGTTCAGGTAATCATTTTTCTAGTTACTATAACTAAACTAGAGAAGATTTTTTTTTCACTCCCTTTATAAACTCTGTTTGTTTGTTGTAGGCTTTGGAGACAAGCAAAGAAAAAAGGATAAAGGTGATCTCAGAGAGGAGAAAAGAGATAAACTCGTACAAAGGAGAATTAAGGAAGGCTGAGAATGAGCTTAAGTCATTGAGAACAACTATGGAGAGGATTCGCCAGAAAAAGCAAAAAGCTTTGCAAACTCTTTCACACCTTTAAGGAATTGTTTTAAGGGCATGATTATTTCCGGATTTTCAGGATGAGGTTCTTAACGTAATATAAAAACCTCGTAAACCCTGTAATAATTGGTCTAAGTACCATTGTAAATATTTATAGATATCGTCACTTCAAAACATAGTGTTTATTTTCTTGTTGTTGTTTTTGATGAACCATTTCTAAACAAAGTTTATAATACAGCAAGAAAAACCTGATAAGTCTGCATCTATTTTTTACTAAATAAAATGTATAAGGGTCTGAAAATTGAGAGGCAAATTGGTTTTAGGAAGAAGCAAGATGATAGAGTTGAAGGAAAGAAAGATTAAAAAAAAATGCAGAAATGAGATTAAACCTATGAGAAAATTATGGAGTAAAATAAATAATTTGAAAAATGAGTCATATTTATTATTTTGTCCCTAATTAATTATGAAATAATTCATGATCTTAAATCTTAATGGTTAACCAAATAAAAAAATATCTTACAAATAAAACGATCTAGCATTCACATCATAAAAGCCCAAATACCAATTCACACCAGAAAAGCCCATTAAAAGGAGTTATTACAAAAAACAAAAGATACGAAGGGGTATATATGAAAATATAAAGAAGTTGTGGATGCTACTGGCTGTTTCCGAAGCAATCAATCACCATCAATTAACCACCAACTAATAACGCCTCTGAATCTCTCTCGCCAGATCCATTTCAAACCGAATCACAAAGCTTGATTCAGAGCTTCCCTTTCTGCTCTGAAAGTTTCTTCCTTTGTTTCTTTCTTTCGTTGTTTCATCAATGGCAGCCTTTATCAATCTGGAAGACTCCCCAATGTTCCAGAAACAGGTGAAATTCGAATGCTGCTGAATACTTAACGTCTTTGGTTTATGTTTTGAATTTTAATTTCCGGTTTATTTTGTGAAAGTTTTGAAATTTCGTGTCTTGTGTGTGTTTTTGATTTTATTGGATCAGGTTTGTTCCTTGGAAGGGACAGCTGAAGAGCTTAAAGATCGTTGTCAGAAGCTTTACAAAGGTGTTAAGAAGTTTATGTATGTCTCAAAAATCTATCTTTTTCTTCTTTACTACTGTCTTAATCTCATTATCTGATCTTTTTCTTCTCTGATATAAATATTCTAAGAATACCATTTGTGGCATTAGCATATATTTTATAAAAGTGAAAGTTGGAGTATTGGTACCAATTTTGTCCCTTCTCTTACTTAATTAGCAATCGAGGATAAACAGTTTGATCATTTAAAGCTTTATTGATTGTTTTTCTATTTCATGTAAATCTTCTTTTGATTACGTCTTGCTTTCTTTTGAAGTTCATTCTTTTGTGGCATGGCTTCTCTCCAACCGTATCACTATTTTTGGCTGCTTCTCAACCGTATTATATGAATTGCATTTATTTTTCCTTTATAGGGGAGTTTTGGGAGAAGCATCCAAAGGAGAAAGTGCCTTTGCAGATTGTCTGGAAGAATTTGGGGCTGGACATGATGACCCTATCAGTCTTTCAATTGGAGGTTATTGATATATATATATTTCTTCTTAGTTTAAGATATTATTTCTGTTTATGTTTGTTCTCCTTGTCATTACCTTTAATAAAACCCTTACATTTGGTACTCTAAAGAGACAGTGGTTAGTCTCAGATGTCTTACATCTGACCTATTTGATTGGTATTATTGTGTGTGACACCAGGCCCTGTTATATCCAAATTCATAAATACACTTCGAGAGCTTGCCTCTTATAAGGAGTTTCTTTGCTCACAGGTATGCTCATAGACTCTATAGGATCTTGTGAACAATAGTAAATGCTAGCAAGACTAAGATGCCTAACATCATGGAGAGCATATTTTTGTGTGGTAATAAAAAAAAACTAAGATTTGGTTAGCATAGTAATTCAGAGTTTCCTGTCTTGATTGTTTTCTGGAAATAATCCTTTTGAGTTACTTATCAACTTTGTGGAAAAGGGAGCAATGAAAAAAATATGATAGTTTTGAGTTTTAAACGTAGAATATGCTGTTTTATTTTTTTCTGTGCAGATGCCTCCAACAATGCCTCATTTTTATAACGGTTTTGGTATTTTACGGGGAAAATTGTGTAGGTGGAGCATGTGTTACTTGAGAGGTTGATGAACTTTATTAATGTCGATCTACAAGAAGCTAAGGTATTCAATTATGTCTGCTAATTTTGAGAAAATTATTATTTTTCCTAATGTGCTGAGTCTCAAATTTATAGATTCGACTTTTATCTATTAACTAATGTTGATCCACTATGTTGTTTCTCCCTTTGCAGGAGTCTCGCCATCGATTTGATAAAGCTGCTCATTCTTATGATCAGGTACTTGGCTGTAGAGTCTATAGCTTCCTTAGTTTCTTGTGCTTGCAATGGTAATTGATACTCTTGATCTTAAGTGGTGTAATGAGTTTTCTTTATGTACTTGTAGTCGCGCGAAAAATTTGTGTCTCTAAAGAAGAATACAAGAGGAGATATTGTTGCAGAGTTGGAAGAGGTAGAACATTTAGTTCTGATGTATTTCTTTTCATTTATTTTTTCGCATGCTAACTTACTTGCGCTGTCTGATCTGAATGACAGGATCTGGAGAACTCAAAGTCAACATTTGAGAAGAGCCGTTTCAATCTAGTATGCCACCCTACTAACAGAAGCCATTACTATTTACTTTCAATATTTTTTTACTTCTGATTAAGTTTTTGCTTTGGTTGAAGAATTCAGGTCAATTCATTGATGACTATTGAAGCTAAAAAGAAGTATGAGTTTTTGGAATCTATAAGTGCAATTATGGATGCTCATCTGAGATATTTTAAACTTGTAGGGTCTCTAATTTTACATTTTGAATCTTTACCATTTAAGACCATCCAAATTTGACGTATGTGTTTTTTTCAGGGATATGACTTGCTTGGACAACTGGAACCATATATCCATCAGGTACAAAAACTTGATGTCTCAATAGTTTAGATGAGCAGAACTGATTAAGTCCACTGACACTGAGACTTGTTGACTCTTACAGATATTAACATATGCCCAACAATCAAAAGAACAGTCAAAGATTGAACAAGATCGATTAGCTAGACGAATTCAAGAATTCAGAACCCAGTCTGAATTAGACAGCCAACAACTTGCCGCTAATGCGGAGCTCTCTAGTGCTAACGGAAACCGTGTTGTTGGAACTATCCCTTATAAAAATACTGAGACAAGTTTAACAGCAGACAAGGAAGTAAGTGTTTGTTTCACAATTCATTCTTGCCAGAATCAAGTGCATATTCACATTTTTTTCATCTGTTGGTTCTCCTGGCTCTCATATGTTTGCTTTGTGCTCAAAGAAGCTGTGTCTTTGTGGGGATCGGTTGGTTAAGCAAGTTATATGTGTTTTCATCTCACCACGGGAAACAAATGGAAAAGTCCTTTTACTGGAATTGGATTCTTGAAACTTGCTTGCTCTACTACTTATACTATCTGCAACACACTTGTCTTAACCTACTCGCTGTTCATCTGTTTACACACGTTTTTAGATTGTATCGATTTCTTGATAGCCCTTACAAAAGTCAATCCTAATGTCATTTGCTTGTGAGCCAATGCAATTATGCAGCATAAAGAGACTTGTTCTGTGATCATTTCACACTTTAGCTGAATTTATTCTGGTCTTACTAGGTTGCTTTTTTTCTTTTGTACGGATGCAGGTAATTAAACAGGGGTATTTATTAAAGCGATCATCAAGTTTGAGAACTGATTGGAAAAGGAAGTTTTTTGTCCTTGATAGTCATGGCTCTATGTACTATTACAGAAACAATGGCAATAAATCTATGGTACGTGCCGCACAGATCTCTCTTTCTTGTCTCAAATCCATGAGAGACGTCCATAGTGTCTTTCAATTTTGGATATAGTTCTACTTGCCAAATGTGATGATTTCCTAACAGTTTAAGCAAGTCTTTCTTTCTCACGATATCTTGAATTCCCATTCTCAGGGATCCCAGCATCACTATAGTGGTTCTTCTGACCATACTGGCGTCTTTGGTCGATTTCGTGCAAGACACAATCGATCAGCTTCTCTCACTGAGGGCAGCTTAGGCTATAAAACTATCGATCTTCGCACTTCGTTGATAAAACTGGATGCAGAAGACATGGATCTTCGGCTCTGTTTCAGAATCATTTCTCCTCAAAAGACTTACACACTACAGGTAACCCACTTTACTCGCTATAAGACATGGATTGTCTGGTCTAGTTGGGTAATCAGTTTTAGATTTATACTCAGAATGCTAACAGAAAGTATTCCTCTAACTGACCAGGCTGAGAATGGAGCAGATAGGATGGACTGGGTAAACAAAATCACAGCAGCTATAGGGACGCTTCTGAATTCTCATTTTCTGCAACAGGTTTGACACAATAAGTCTCATGCTTCTCTTTCGTTTACAATCTGAATTACTAAGGAAGTTCCCTCTTAATACATATCCTTTTATTTTGCAGTCGCCAGTTCAATACTTGGATACTGGTTCTGCTCCTCCTAAAGGTGTCGTCTCCATGGATCAAAGTCAACATAATGAGGCAAGAAGAAATATGGGGGATGATGTCTCCACAATACTCAGAGGAATTCCTGGGAATAATGTATGTGCAGAGTGCAATGCTCCTGATCCCGATTGGGCATCGTTAAATCTCGGAGTGTTGTTGTGCATTCAATGCTCTGGTGTTCACAGGAACCTCGGGGTTCATATCTCCAAGGTATATGAAGTTTAAACTAGTTCTGCAACAGTTTTTCAAGTATCTTTCCTTGAATTTTGTGGTAGTTTTTGTCTTACAAGACTGAGTCAGTAGAAGCTATCTCTTAACCATCCAGAAGTGGTAATCTGAAGTTTATTTGGTAAACTTTCTCCAGCATAATTTAAAGTCAACATCAGTGTAGTTATAGCTTTTGGATATTTTTTTCTCTGGCTGTCCTCTGTGCTAGATCTCTAAGCTGGTGTCATTGATTTTGTAAACCCCACCAAACTGCAGGTGAGATCCCTCACACTAGATGTGAAAGTGTGGGAGCCAACAATCTTGGATCTATTCCGAAATTTGGGAAATTTGTACTGTAATTCACTGTGGGAGGGGCTACTTCACCTTGACGATGACAGGTGTGATTTCTAAGAATGGGCCACTTATCAAACACTGTATATATATATATATATATATATATATATATATATATGCAACAGTGTCTTGTTTCATAAATCATGCATGTAGCTGATGAGGTACAGTATTGTGCTTTTTGTAGTGAAAACGAATCGACATTGTCACGTGCTTCCATTTCAAAACCATGTCCAAACGATTCCTTTAATGTGAAGGAGAAATACATCCTAGCGAAGGTAATGTATTAGTTCTTACATTCTAATGCCCAGTTCCTGAAATCCACATATAGTATAAGTAATTATATGATTTGTGAAAGGTGAAACTAATCCTGATTGATGATGATGATTAATGCTTGTGCTAGTACCTGGAGAAAGCATTAGTCATCAAAGATGAAAGCAAAGCCAACCCTTCTGCTGCAAGTAGAATATGGGAAGCTGTTCAAAGCAGGAACATACGAGAAATATATCGACTGATCGTAACTTCAGGGGATGTGAATATCATCAACACCAAGTTCGATGACATAACTGATATTGATGCTTATCATCACCATGCTGACGCATCAGAGGTAGCAGTAAAGAAAAGACATGACCCAACTGCTTGTCAGAGAATTAAAGACTCCAACGAACCAGGAAACTGTCTTCAAGGCTGTTCATTGCTCCATGTGGCTTGTCACATTGGTGACTCTGTCTTGCTTGAACTGTTGTTGCAGTTTGGTGCTGACCCAAACATGAGAGATTACCACGGAAGGACTCCATTACACCATTGCATATCTTCAGGGAACCACAAGTTTGCAAAGATTCTACTCCGAAGGTACATTTTTAACATTAAATGAACGCTACATTTGGATCGAACACATATTTGTAGTCAAACTAAGCCGGTTGTGTTTATATTTCTTGAACTGTTTGTGTAAACACAGAGGTGCACGTCCATCGATAGAGGATGATGGAGGACTAAGCGTGTTGGAAAGAGCAATGGAAATGGGAGCCATAACCGATGAAGAGCTCTTTCTTCTCTTAGCCGAGTGCGCTTAAACCAACACTGCACATGTTCATAAGAATCATCTTCTGAGACACCAAAATGCTAAACCATGAGATGATTCAGCTTGCTACAACTTCACAAAATTGATTTTGTTCAGGAATGTAAAAGTTGTGGATTGGTATAATAGACCATAAACATAGAAAGATAAGCAATGGGATCTGGATATCATTTATTTGTTCAAAAAACATCATATGTCTTGATTTTAATTAATGGAGTTTATGTATCAAAATAGTAAAGTTTGTTTTCGTGTCAAATTTCTTAATGCCAACATCTCAAATTTAATAAATTCAACGGATCTCATGCAAGTCCTAAATGTCGATGAATCAAAATGGCATTACAAAAAAGGAAGAAAGAAAGCTTTACACTATGAACCCTACTTCAAGAATCACAAAAGTTATTCTAGAAAAGCAATGAAGAAGGCACAGTCCAGTGTTTCTCTATATGCTCACTTGATCTTCCCTTGGCAAGCTCTGAACAGTATCCGACCATCTCCCCGGTGAATGTTCGCTACTGTTAGACGAGAACGGTGCTTCAGCTCTTGCATCCCTCACCATCTTCAACACCTCTCTCATCACAGGCCGGCTTTCAGGTTGAATGGTCACGCAAACATTTGCGATACTTAAAAGTGCCTGAAGCTTCTCCTCTGATGCTTCGTTGCCTGAAGAAGTCGGTTCCTCGCCTGATTCAGTCTCTTCTTCTCTCACTGCACGCACCCATCTAGAGATATCTGACCCGTATTCTTGCACAAGGTCCTGGAATGGTGTTCTACCTGTTAAAAGCTCGAGGAGAAGGACTCCGAAGCTATAGACATCAGCAGGCTGCGTAGAGGCTCTACGCGGGTCTCTACACTCTGGTGCTTTGTAAAAGAGAGAGACTGCGCTTGTTTCTTCAGCCGAGTCAGGATCATGGAGAGTGCTGAGGCCGTAATCCGTGAGGCAGGACTCGAAATCAGGACCTAACAGGACATTGGACGATTTCAAGTTCCCATGTGTTAGGCCAGGATTCTGATGAATGTAGAGCAGAGCTGAGGCTAAGTCCTCAGCTATTTTCAGACATGAAGTCCAATGAAGAGGCTTCCCGTTTCCAGAAGCTCGAGTTCCTACAAACAAACACACACACAAGACTCAGTTTCTCTACATTGCAATAAAGAGGAAGCTTCACACATACCGTGGATAAGAGTGAAGAGACTGCCATTGGGGAAGTAATCATAGACAAGCAAGCGTTCTTCTTTAGCCTGGAAATAAGCTCTGAGAGAGACAAGGTTAGGGTGTCTGAGCTGTCCAAGGATCTCAACATGTCTCTTGAACTCCTCCATGCGAGGATACCTTGCGTTCTTGAGCCTCTTCACAGTGACTATAAACCCAGACTCCATCACAGCCTTGTACGTGCTCCCTAACGTTCCTCTTCCCAACGTCTCAGCCGAAGCTTTAAGCAGATCTTCCATGGTGTATCTCACAACCGTCGTCTCGCCTGAATCACTGGCCCCGAGGAAAACAAGAGTCCCCACTGCTCCTTCTTCCCCTCTTTCCCATGAGAATCCTCTGTCTTTGCTCTCAATATCTCTCTCAGTCTCCGAAGCTGCTGCTCCTCCTTCTCCTTCAGCTATTCCTTTGCCTTTTCTATCTTCCCTCGGAGATTTGTTCCGCTGCTTCCGTCGACAGCAGAAGATAAGAAGCGTTAACAGAAGAACGAAGATCAGAACTCCACCAGCGGCGCTTCCGGCGATGATTCCGATTAGTTTCGCTTTGTTCTTCTTCTTCTTCTCCTCCGACGGTGTAGGTGTTGGTTTCCCCGACGGCGCAGGCGACGTCTCGCACGGGATTCGAATCTGATCGCCGCAGAGAGCGACGTTTCCGGCGAACGAACTCTCATCGAACTGCTTCAAAGCTCGCGTCGACGGGATTTGCCCCGAGAGGTGATTGTTAGAGACGTTGAAGTATCTGAGACTCGTCTGGTTAAGAGGAGGAATCGAACCGGCGAAGAGATTGTCCTGAACATCGAACGTGTACAACCGCGAGAGACGGAGCAGCGAGGTCGGGATCCGGCCGGATAATCTATTCCCGGAGAGGTTTACAGTTTTCAATCGATGAAGCGACGTGAGAGACTCCGGGAAGTTTCCCGTGAAGTTGTTGTCGTTGAGATAAACCGATTTGAGATTGAGTAAACCGGAGAGGTTAGGGATTGAACCGGAGAGAGAGTTTGCTTTGAAACTAAGAACCCGAAGCTGGTCCAATTGGTTCAAGCTTCTCGAGTCGAGTGAGCCGGTTAGGTTGAGATACTCGAGAACGAGCTTCGAGACTCTTCCGTTTAGACATTCTTTGACGCCTTCCCAGTTGCAGAGATCTGTTCCTCGCCACGGGATAGAGTTTGATGGATCGATTGAGGATTTCAAGGTGAGTAGAGACTCCACGTCGCTGGATCTCGCCGAAGAAAGTAAACAGAAGAGTAAGAACAATGTGGACGGAGAATAAGAAGAGACCATGACTAACGACTGGTGAATGAATCAAATCGCAGAGCGACTTTACAAGTTCAAGAAAGAATCAGAAATGGTCGAATCGAGTTTCCATAAAAAGACCAACCCATGGAATCTCTTAGCCGTCACTTTCCATTATTAGTCACTTTCCAGATCTGCCTCGTTTGAAACTGGAAGAGACTATAAAGAAAGAAGAAGAAGGAGCTCATCAATGGCGGAAGGAAATGGTCTGGTTGTGAGCATGAGGAGGAGTATTAATGAACATGTGAGGACTTTCTCTCTCACTTTGAGAGTATCTTTTCTCGAAGTTCTTGGTCGATGAAGATGTCACGTGAAGCCATGCCTGTAAAAAAAAACTCTTTATTTATGTTTTCTCTCTCACTCTACCTTCTTCAATGCAATTCATGAATATTTTATAAGGACGCACATTATTTCATTATAATTAATAAATGATTTTTATGAAGGCGAGACGAATGGGGGAAGAGGAAATAAATAATTGAAGTTAATTACTTTCTTTCCCAGCCAGATTCAGAGACAGATGGGTTTTGGGGCCAAGGATGAGTTACTGCTGCTGATAAAATGTAAGAAAGTTTTGGAAGGAGAAGAGAGAGAGAGAGATCAATGGTGGTGAGAGCAGAAGAAATGTGGTGGAGAAATTAATTAGTGGTGCATATGCATAATTTAAAGTAAAGAGAGACATTGTATTTCGATTTTAAAATTGGTGTCTGCCTCCTCATGCCTCTACACCCAATTATTGAGCTTTCTTTTCAACCTCTTTTTTCTTGTTGAATTATCAAATAATAATTTTATAAATAACAAAATATAATAATATTAGGATACACTTCACATTTCATTCTGGACCACTGGTTGGAATAACGAGGTAATTTAATTTTGGTCAAAAGAGTATGAGAAAATAAGAAGGAAACATAAAATGCTTTTATATTTTAGGTTGGTTACAAACTTACAATTCATGGTTGGTGTTCAATTTTTTTTACTCCAATTAGACTAAAACAAGGTATATTGGAGTATTAATTAGGAATTTATGAGTTGCTTAGCTTGGGCGTGATGAAAAATGTAGTAATAAAGATAAACTGTGACTTGAGTTCACGTAAAGGATGAGCAAAATTTAACCAATGAATCCGGTTCATCACCAAACCCTCAAGAAGAGACTGCTGTCATTTAATTAGCCATTTATTTTGCTGAGTTCTTTCACCTTCAATTCGCTCATGAGGTTTTCGACTTTAGTTTAGAATAGTAAATTAAAGGACATAGTAATCTTATTACCTTACCTTGTTTGACGGATTCATCTTAATTGACTTTGGATTAGTTGGTTTATATGAAACAGATTAGACTTTGAATTAGCCAAAAAAACTTATAACCGGGTTGAATTTTGGAGGGAAAACTTCTAGAGTTTTTTGAATGCTTCATTGACTAGGTGACTGTAAAAGAACGTGTTGACTGGTTAGTAATTACTGTTACGGTATTACCCAAATTACAGATTATGCAATGGCCCATTGCATTAAATCTTCACTATATTTTGAGGAATAATATGGTCCTGGCCATTTATAAAGGGAATTGCATTATAGGTCCATGGGCTGGGTCCATTCTTACTGAGAGTTTCTCAATTTGTTAATAAAAACACTGTTGGATCATTTACGGATATTATCTCAATTTCGGGGACTGTTTTATAATTTTTGCTTTCTCTATAGCGAATTGCATTATATATAGGTCCATGGGCTGGGTCCATCCTCGATGAGAATTTCTCAATTTGTTAATAAAAACACTGTTGGATCATTTACGGATATAATCTCAATTTCGAGGACTGTTTTGTAATTTCGCTTTCTCTATAGCTAAAAGAATAATAATCGAAGAAGCCCTATCAGACACACAAAAAAGGCTCTTTCATCTCCGCCGGCGGCAAAGGAAAACCGCATCGTTAGGGTTCACGGCAGAGAATTTCGTCACCACCGTAGATCACTATTCAATGGCAACCAGTCAGTATACTTTTTCTTTCCTTTCTTCTCGTGCACATACAATCTTAACACTCAGCTGAGTTTGCTCTCGTTGTTTGTTTATGCAGTGGCTAGGTCGTTTTTGCAGGCGATATCGAAGGATGAGGCAGTCGCTCCTCCACTCAGAGTTGTTCAGATCGAAGGACTGGTAAAACTCCTCATCATACCTATCTCTGCTCCTGCGAATTTTAGTTCATATGGTGTGTGATTGATCTCGTTATTTCATTAGTGATATGGTAAAGTAGTGATGCTGATGATTTTTGTATGTGTATATGAGATAGGCTGTGCTAAAGATAATCAAACACTGCAAGGAGTTTGCACCGACGCTTGTCACAGGGCAGCTTCTTGGACTTGATGTTGGTAGTGTTCTTGAAGTCACCAATTGTTTTCCTTTCCCTGTAAGTTAAAAGACGACTTTTACCCCCCACATTGTAAGAATGTTATAGCTTAGTTACCTGATTCACTCTTAAACGAGCGTAGGTGAGAGATGACGATGAAGAAATTGAAGCAGATGGTGCTAATTATCAGCTTGAAATGATGAGATGTCTGAGAGAGGTTAATGTCGACAACAACACTGTTGGCTGGTAGCTTTTCATCTCGTTGTGTCTGATTAGAATCTTGCTTTTTTTTTTAATGTGGAGTTCATAAGATGTGCCTGTTTTTTTTTTTAAATTAGGTATCAATCTACAGTTCTTGGATCCTATCAGACCGTTGAACTGATTGAGACCTTCATGAATTACCAGGTATTTTGCAGAATCCGTCTTAATGTTATGATACTTTAGATTCTGGTTTGGTCTATTCAGTACTTCGGATAACATAATCTGGAGCTGAGGATATTTCAATGTATATCATTGTTACTCTAGTGTACAATAGGTAGATTGGCATCTGTTCTGCTGAAAAAAAAACTTAACCATATAAAATATTTGGTGAAAAAATCTGTTACAAATCCATTGCAAAATCGGACTTTGTGAAATGAAAGTATTTCTTCTGCATTTACAGGAGAACATCAAGAGGTGTGTGTGCATCATCTATGATCCCTCTAAAGCTGACCTGGGCGTCTTAGCTTTGAAGGCTTTGAAGCTTTCGGATTCCTTTATGGAGCTCTACCGAGGTGGAAACTTTACCGGCGAGAAGTATGTATCCTGATTTATTTAAACTTTAGGTTTTATGTGCCACGTGCGATTAGTTGTAGTGTTCTAATCACTATTTTTTGTCAGGTTGAGAGAGAAAAACTTCTCCTGGATGGATATTTTTGAAGAAATTCCTGTAAGTTTCTAGAGCTTTGCTCTGGTATCTGAAAGTCGTTATTACCTAATTATAGTTTCTTCTAATAAAAGTTTTGGATTAAACATCGGTTTCTTTCGTTTTACAGATCAAGGTTTCAAACTCTGCGCTTGTCAGTGCCTTCATGACTGAGCTGGAGACTGATGCACCTGTCTCACAGGTAAAATATTAGTATCTGGACAGGGTTTCCCGCTTGCTGCAAGTATTCCAAGTTTTGACTCTTAATTCTTGGACATTTTCTCTTTGATAGGGTGATTATGATCGTCTACACTCATCAACCACTCCTTTCCTTGAGAACAATATGGAGTTTCTGATTAAATGCATGGATGATTTATCTATGGAACAGCAAAAGGTGTGTTGGCTTTTTCTGCACTTTTTCTTCAGTTCTCATCCTCAGAACTATCCTAATACTTATTTTACACTTCCAGTTCCAATATTACTACCGGAACCTATCTCGTCAGCAAGCGCAGCAGCAAGCCTGGCTCCAGAAGAGGAGGTAGGTCGCATGATTGGTTCTGTTTCCAATTTGTTTCATTATCTTTGGTCTTTCGCCTTTTGATTCTCTTGTTGATACTACGAGTAACAAACTAAGAGGTTTGGTTGTTTATAGGACGGAGAATATGGCTCGGAGATCAGCAGGAGAAGAGCCTTTGCCCGAAGAGGATCCTTCAAACCCAATCTTTAAGCCGATCCCTGAACCATCCAGGCTAGAGAGTTTCCTTATCACAAACCAAGTCTCAAACTTCTGTGGCCAAATCAATGGGTATGTTCTCGTGTTAACTTGTTTATTAATTATAACCGTTTCCTCCATCTCGACCTTTGAAAGAAACTTAAAATGAGTCGACCCGTTGCTATGCAGAGTGGCTGGCCAGAACTTCAGCAGGCTCTACCTTACCAAAGCACTGCACGATAACTGATTTACAAGACCACCCAAGCTTTTGTTTTGAGTCGAGAAAGAGAACGGTCCCCTATTTTGTTTTATCTGGAATTTTTCCATTTTTGTAATGAAATCACTTCGAAATACACTTTTTAATTCTTATGATAACAGGCCGAGAAAAGGCTTACCGAGATCTTTGAATTGTAGTACATTTTATGTTTAGACTGTATTAAGCTAATCAGTAGTCACTAATCACTAAAAAGTAACAATAGATATAGAATATAGTTGTAGAAGGTCCATTAGTAAGTGGATATTAGAAAGAATCCATTAGAAGAAGCGCGCCAAGAGGCGCTTTAAACGACGTCATTTTATTGCTTCTTCCTCTGAAAGATTTCTCACCAACACAACAACCATGGCGGTTTATCATCTTCTTCTCTCGAGCTCTCCGTCGCTTGTTCTTCCTCCTCCTCGCCGACCTAACTCCAGCTTAATCCGCCGGATACCAGCTCACACTCTCCTCACGAAACTCCCTAGCTCGCCTTCTTCGTCTCTACCAGTAATTCGGAAAATACTCGTCCGTAGCACTCTCCGGGAAGACCCCGTATCTTCAGACGCCGAGAGTCCAACTCTGCTGATCGGCGAAGACTCTGCCGCTTTTGAATTAGGGAAACAGAAGCTTGTTTCCTGGGTTTATTTCGGCGTTATCCTTGGAGTCGTCCTCTTCATCCTCAACGTAGTTTGGATCGATAACTCCACCGGTTTCGGAAAATCATACATCGACGCCGTCTCCACCATCTCCGGCTCACCGGAGGTATCAAAGAGTACGGTTAACTGAACAAATTTCGTAACTTAACTGTAAAAGGCTCTGTTTTGCAATTGCAGGTGGCGATGTTAATGCTTATACTCATCTTTGCAACTGTACATAGTGGCTTAGCTAGTCTCAGAGATGTAGGAGAGAAACTCATAGGTGAAAGAGCATTTCGTGTTCTTTTTGCTGGACTCTCTCTTCCTTTAGCTATGAGCACCATTGTGAGTACTACTCTCTTACATGTTTTGAGCTCTTCAGGCTTTTGATTTGGTGACTCTCTGTGGGGGATAATGCAATGCTTTTTTGTCTTATGCTTTCAGGTTTTCTTTATAAACCATAGATACGATGGGTCACAGTTATGGCAGCTTCAAGGTGTTCCGGGAGTCCATGAAGCTATTTGGTTCGCTAACTTTGTCTCCTTCTTCTTTCTCTATCCTTCAACTTTTAATCTTCTGGAGGTGGCAGCTGTTGATAAACCCAAGATGCATTTGTGGGAGACTGGTATCATGAGAATCACTCGACATCCTCAGGTACACAATCTACTGTGTTCCTTCTTTTTCCTGATTCATAAACTTGGCAATATACATAAAGATTGGATTTTTAGTTTTTGGTTAGTCCTCTCTTCATCTTCATGTTCAACATTATGTTCGATGGTAGCTGTAATGTGCCATAAATACTTGATACTGCATTTGATCCGTTACTCGAATCCAATTGCTCCATCATGTGACTTGACAATGTGTAGAAAGGTGGGGCTTTTTCAGCTAATAGTTTTTAGATTTTGTTCTATTGCCTATTCGTCTTCAGGAACGAAGAGTTATTCTACTGACTGTGTTAATGAGAGTTTATTGTTGCACATCTGTTTCTCTTTCTCTTCTCCAGATGGTTGGACAAATAGTTTGGTGTCTGGCACATACTCTCTGGATAGGCAACACAGTAGCTGCATCAGCGTCTCTTGGTTTGATTGCACACCATTTGTTTGGAGCGTGGAATGGAGACAGGAGACTAGCGAAAAGATACGGAGATGCTTTTGAAGGCATCAAGAAGAGAACGAGTGTAGTTCCTTTTGCTGCCATTTTGGAAGGACGCCAAGTTTTGCCTGAGGATTACTACAAAGAGTTTGTTCGGTTGCCTTATCTTGCAATCACTGCGTTAACAGTTGGGGCCTATTTTGCTCACCCTCTAATGCAAGGTGCAAGCTTCAGGCTTCATTGGTAGATTCTTTGTCTTGTTTTTTTGTTTCCTGCTTCATTGGTAGATTCTCAATTCATCCTAAAAACTTCTCAAGGAACAATGTATAATTATTTTACCACAAAAAAAGAAGTGTATAAATACAAAAAAAAAAACTGCTTGTGATATTTGTCAAATTAAATTGAGAACTGCAAACATGATTTTTTTAAAAAAATAGACTAATGTGTGTAATATAATGCCATGGCCACCACCACCACTACTGAGAGAGGAAATTTGACCTTTAGATCTAAGTTACAATCGAATAATGAACTCTTTATTTTTAACAAATATGCGAAGATCTTGAATCAAATCTAGATTGATATTTAGTATCTAGATATTGATGCCCTAGATATCTCCAAAGGTCATTGGTTTATAACTTTATACATAAATTTATAAAATTGTAATTGTAGGAAAACTATTACTTATTTCAGGCTGGACATTTTACCAGAATAAATAAAAATAAGAAAACAAGCCAAATAAATAAAGAGAGCAAAGGCATATGAAGACAACAAGACAGTGTACTTCTTGCAAAAAACAAAAGAACGAAACAAAACCCAACACTTGCTTCGACTTCACTCACTCTCTCTCTCCTTCCTCGACTTTCTTCCATTGGAGTTCTCAATTCTGCTGTCACTCTCTGATCTTATTCGCCCTTTATCGTCTCTCAATCCTCAGTTCAGCTGCTCGCCGGAGTATCTCAGGCGGTGTTTCCAACGTATTTGCAGCGTCTCTCTCTCTCTCTCTGTCGGTTCCATCGAGGATATCTATAGCTTCTGGTGAATCGCTCTTCTCAAGCTCCTCCAAAGATTTATTCTTTCATTGCTTAATCGAATCTCTATTGGTTTTCTCACTCACTTGAATAGCTAATCAGATTCATTGACTATCCCTCCCACCGATGATTCCAATGGATAACCACTCTGTTCCGACGACGATCACTACCAACACCGGTCTTGTATTTCCGGCTAATTACGGTTTAAAACCTGAAGCTGCTGCTTTGGTCATGGATTGGTCAGTTGAGGAGCAGTATGTTTTGGAGAACGGCCTTGCAAAGTATGTATCTTCTTCTTCTTCTTCTTCTTCTGCGCTTAAACTCTTTAGCTTTTTTTCCTACTATGATCAGAATTTGTGAATTGTTTTATGAGAAGTAGTGGGCACATTATAAATTCTTCTCCATGATGGCTTATTATTAAAAGTATGTTCCTTTGTTCTTTGGGAAATACAAAAGTATTGCCCTTTTGTCTTTCCATGAAATTTTAATTTGTGGACATGAGACCATTAGCCATTTCAGGTTGATCCTCTAAGTAAGTCATTTCTCATACATTTATTCTCTATAGATGAGGTTGTTGCTTTGTATTGTTGGTTTCCATGCACGATACGACTTCTTTGTCTTTTTTTTTGTCCTTTGTAGATTAAAAGAGGAACCCAAAGTTTCAAAGTATGTAAAGATCGCTGCAGCTCTTCCGGATAAAACTGTAAGGGACGTAGCATTAAGGTGTAGGTGGATGACGGTAAGTTCACTGCCTACTTCATGCTGTTTATGTGCTTTTGCTTATATGAGAAGAAAATTTACCAAGGATATATCTAATGCTAGAGAAATACTTAGAAGTTTCTAGCATTACTTTCTCAAATGGTATGTGGCTGTCATGGAAGTCAGTGATCTGAGGGGTATTTCTATCACTGTTTAAAAAGCATATGCTAAATATGAGTGAATCAGCATGATGATTCAACTTTGCGTGTGTGCTTTCTGATAAAGATAAAGTTCTACAAAAAGAAGCTATAGTTTTTTTTGATGAAAAAGCCACCCTTCCATGTCGTAAAGATTGTCTAAAGTCTAGTAAAGGATGAACAAAAAAGTGAAAATGACAAGTTTTGCTGACGCTAGACCTGTCTTTATATTAGCTTTGGAGTCCATGATTGTGGATGGAATTGTTGGAAAAGAAACAAGCCTAAAGTTTTTTATACATAATTTCTGTAGCTATCCAGAAATAGATAAGTGCTTTTATGGGTGATGGCAAAGATCCCTATACTTTTTGGAGTTTAGGAAATTTATGTTTGGCATATTATCTTTGAGTAGATGTTATAACACCTATGACATGATTTTTTCCTATAAATGATTATTTTGCCCACAACATATGGTTACATCATGATGCTAAATATTTGCATGATAAAGTGAAACAAAATGATTTAGCGAAATATATTTTTCATCATCATTATGTTACTATCTCGCTCATGTTTATGTCCTGTGAGTCTTCAATTATATGATGCAATCAAGCTGGAAGTTTCAAAAGTCCTCCTTTTTATATTCACTAGTGCTTGTTTGCTTTATTTTATCTTCCATCAGAGATTTATCATTATCTCTAAGTTGTTGGCTAAGACGCACACCTATTCTCACAGCGAAAACGGAGAAAAAGAGAAGAAAATGGTGCTGGGAAGAACATTAGCAATAGAAAGGTAGGCTTGCCCACCTAAACTTTTTGTGTATCTAATTTTAGTAATTTACTATCTGATAAATTTATTAAGATAAGTGGCTCATAGTATTTACTGTCTATCTATTTAGGTTTGAAAGAGAATTCTCCTACAGATGTGATTTTGTTAATGCTAATCTTAGCAAATAGTATTTTTTATTGGGATCATATGAACCTCTGTTAATCAATATGCTTTTGAACTTGGTTCTAAAGACCATGCTTCTTCATGGTAAGGTGGTGGATACATCCCCAGAACTGAACATGCTAGCCAATGTTCCACAACAAAATGCTTTATATGTCATGAACAATATGTGCCACAGTACACATATGCCTTTTGAAGGTTTAGTGCCCTTTTAATTCTTTGCTCTTCTTTTGGGTTGTGTGGTCGTAAAAAATAAAAAGAGCTGTCTTATCAATTTGGTACGTTTGTTGAACTCTTCTCAGGTCCAAGTGAAGCAGTGATGAATCTTCTACATCAAAACGCTCAAGCTTTTAGTCAAATTTCTTACAACCTCTCTGCGTACAAGGTAACTTTAGTTTGTGCATGAGAAGATTGGTGGATTGGAATTATCAGAAAAGTTAGGTTGAGCATCGTATACCAGATATCCCACATGAACAGTTGTTTTATAAAAATTTTGATACTATTTGGTCCGGTAATCCCTTGTTATCCTTTTGCAATGGAATTCACAAACAGATCCTAACTTCTTGTAAACAGTTACAGGATAACATCAGTCTCTTTTATCAGGCAAGAAATAACATCAGCGCCATTCTGACTGAGTAAGTGAATCTAATAGTAGATATCAGTTTTCACCGTTAGACATGTCAATCTGTCTTCTTTTCCTTTCTTATGAATAAAGCTTCAATTGCTAAAGTCTTAGTTTCTACTGTAGCATGAAGGAGATGCCTGGCATCATGAGTCGGATGCTGCCTCTACCTGTTACAGTTAACGATGACCTTGCCAGCTGTTTATTTTCGAGTACAACAAAGGTAACAATTTTTTGTTGTAAACTTGTAATGGGTCAAAACTCCTTAGTGCTGCTACCTAAGAGAACTATTGTGGGGATGGAAAGAAGAAGCTAATCAAAATTCTCTTTGTGACCCTAGAAGTGCTAAAGAGTTTGATATAATCTACATACGTTGCTATATTCTTGAGCAAAGCATCTATATTGAGGAACTGAATTAGATGCCTTAGCAGGATCAATCTAGGGAAGGAAAGTTTTAAGTGAACATATACTTAATACACAGCAACCATTGATGTCCTATAGTTTATCAATCTCCGAGCGTTTCTCTTTAGAGCTACTCAGGTTTGATTTTAAGTGTATTTTTTTTCCTTGTCTCACAGCCAATATCATACACCATTCAACCAAGCATCCACCTAAAGCAAGAGCCGAGAATTTGATGGGGGAAAGCTGGACTTTGACCGATGCTAAAGAAAATAGCACAAGTACATGGTAACCGAAAACGTTTCCGTGATCGACCTGACACAGACACACAAGGGTTTAGCAACTGCAGACACCACTCCAGAACACACACGATACTTGACAATCGGCGCTGGTAGAATACTTGTGCTCTGAGAAGAATGAACTACAGGCCGCGTGAGGCCAAGGTAAAAACTCTTTGGCCTTCACTAGAACATAAGATTCCTTGAAATTCATAAAAGGATTCTGGCATGGGTTGATGGAACTCCAAAGCCCTTTGCTGTAATCATGTTGATGCTTAAATTAGTATAAATGAACAGTTCTTCTGAGTTTGGTATGTGTGATACTAATTCTCGTTCAGGTAATATTTTGTAACATGTACTATTTGTAGTTTCTCATTAAAAGTTATATGAAAGCATGCCAACAGAATTAAACTTAGGCTTTTTCTATCATCGTCCCTGAAAAGGGTAACTTGCATCATACCTCAAGCTTGCTTTCCCAAAAAACCTGGATTTTCTCAACTCATTAAAAATGATTGCCTTCCTTCAACGCTCATCATATCCACAACCATCTACAACTTACCACAGCTTTTCTATCTTTCCATGACTTCCATCAACACCGGAACACTTGAAAATGTTGAATTCTCCATCCAAAACCTGATCAAGAGTTGGTGCAGACGGCAAAAATGGAGACAACTTTGCCTCTTCTCCCCAAAACAACAGCAACAAGAACTCATCTCCATCAAACCACATTGGAGAATCACTTTATCTGAGTTCCTGGAGTCATACCAAGTTCACCTTTTCACCATCTTCTTGCTCTCTCTCGACATTGTCTTAATGTCCCTCGAACTATCTTCCTCTCTCCTCTCCTGCACATCAGTCAAGAAAACCGAAAGCAAGGATGAATGGTTCCGTTGGGGAGGAACAGTGATTCTGAGCATTCTCGCCATCAAATCCATGGCTCTAGCTGTTGCTATGGGGAAATCGTTTTTCAGACAACCTGGTTGTGTGATGGATGGTTCGGTTGCCATTATAGCTCTGATTCTCCAGGTGTTTCTTGACAGGAAAGGGACAGGTTTCATCGTGGTGGTGAGCTTGTGGCGGGTTTTGAGGGTTGTGGAGACTGCGTTCGAGCTTAGTGATGAAGCCATTGGAGTGAAGATAGATGGAATCATCAACCAGTTTCAAGATCTTAGTAAAGAGAACAGAACATTACTAGAGACTCTTGCAGAGAAAGAAGAAGTAATCAAGAAGCTAGAAGAAGAGCTAAATCAATTCAAAGAAAATGGCGACATTAGGGAGGCTAATGGCTATGTAAATTCAATATGCAGAAACTGAAATTCTCTCTTTTTGTATTGTTTCAAGCAACTTAATCAAAAGCACAGTAATAAGTAAACTCAAGCAGCATCTCATTAGAATGAAGAACTATGTTTCATAATACAATCTCAATGAGACAGTTTAGTTCTAAAACTAAGAAGATACTGCAAGAAATGACTTAGAAGAGAGAGGTGGAGCAGTTGTTTGCCTTAACAAGTCACCAATCTTTATTTATATATTTTGCTGATGCTACTTAGCGAATAAGACAAGAAACATTCATGTCAAGAAGTTGGTGTTAGTGCCAATACCGAAGCAGAATCAAGAACTTTGCCCTCCAGGTAAGTTGTGAAACTAACATTCTTGACTTCACCAAAAACTGAGTTGTCTAGACCAAAGTTTTTGGCACTGGGCCGAGCAAGATGGTCAAATTTCTGCTGAACATGGCTTTCTTCCATAGTTGTCATGGTTGAGACGACACAACCCCGAACAGTTACCGGAGGAGATATTGTAGATCCTTGATGATTAGTGAGAAGGACACGAAAACTCTCAAACAGCTCCAAATGCAACACAAGCTCAAGTTGATTCTTTAACAGGTCCACTTTATCTTGTATCTCGGACAAGGAAAAGTCGAGGGTGAAGCTAAAGAGAAGCTGTAGTAATCCAGAGACAGGTTCAAGTCCCAGAGGGTCCACAGTTATTCCACCAGGGAACTTCAAAACCTGAAAAGATGTTGGCTTCCCGAAAGTTGATGTGGTCAGGTTCAGATAAGACCGCCTTTTAGCAAAGAGGTTAACAAAAGAAGATCGCAGTGAAGTTAACGAGTGTTTTGTCATTCTATGGTTAGTAGGTACAGGAAGAACTCCAAACTTGACATGAGTGAAGTTAGATGCACCTGATTGATGCAGAGACAGAACAGTCACCTGTTCAAGTTCAACAATAAATAGATATTAGACCCTCTAAACATGTGTATGCTTGAATCAAAGAATATTTATATATACATACCTTGGTGTTGTTCCTAAGATCTATACTCGAAAAGATTTCCATCTCTAGTTTCCCTTTATGGGAAATGAGCTCAGAAGCTGGTTTACGAAGTCTAAAGCATGCTTGTACTGGTGCTGGTTTCAGACAAAGATAATGACAATGTAAGACATCTGAAGCATTGAGATATAACATCATTCACCGGTTCAAACGTGATCACTCTTGGAATAAAATTCGAATATGCATTGAAATTGAGAAACTGATTCACTACTGTTTGTTAAGACAGAACCAGAGATAGCTTCTGTACTTAAAGTCTCCACCTTTAAGGCTTTTAACCGAAGCAGCAACTATTTATAAAACCAAAGATAGCTCTTCTGTACATAAAGTCTCCACCTTTATAAACTAAAAACTCTGTAACAGAGAAATAAAAAAAAAATAAACTAAGAGGCTTACCATTGAGATGAACTATCTCATTCGCATGGTGTCTACGCAGCGATCGAAGCGGGAATAGCCAGAAGATGGCTGAAAGGAGAATCGCAAAGCCAAAGACCAAAAAGATGAGACATCCGAGACTAAACAGACGCGACAGGGCAGAGCAAAAGCTCTCACAGAAGAATCGAGAAGATTCAGTTTCAGGGTTCTCAGGGTCGACATTCTGCTGCTGCTGCTGTTCTTGAAGTTGTTTCTTCTTCTCCTTTACTTGATCTACCATTGCAAGAGCATATGATAACCTCTCAGTATCTTTTGGTGTATTCCTTTGAGAGAGAAAGGAGTTGGCTCAACCAACGTAGAGCAGAACGAAGCAAATAAATACAAAATGTAAGAGTCAAATTAAGAGAATAATCATTTATTAAACATTTAATAATTGTTCAACGGTAGATATGGTATATTTAATTGTGTTTAGGGCAATAGGGAAGTGATATCAATTTGTGAACCACACTTACCTGTCTTTTAACAACTGTCTTTCCTGTTTATAAAATTACATTTAAAACTTTCCTGTTAATTAATTACAGTGAAAACAGATTGAATATCAAAATAATCATTTTAAGATGTTGTTTCTAAGCAAATGACTAAATATTATCTGTAAATAATTAATTAAAAAGAGCAATAATGGGAATAAGTTAAAGGATTCCACCATCAATCTATATTATTACAAATGACTGTGTCTTTACTTGTTGACCCTTTTATTCAACGTTCTTACTTAACAATAAATAAGTATTTATTTAAAATATGATATGTTTCCTTGTTTTAATTATACGGTATGGTATGGTGTGAGATTAGAATTTGGCAGTCACTCCTTTCTATCAAGATTATGCCTCGGCGTTCGGATACCACTTCACTTCAGTCATAAATACTATTCCCTCCGTTCTACTAAGATAAATGTTATTAAAAAATAAATTATTTCATAAATATGTATTTTTATGTTTTTTATACAAAAATTGCAAATTTTAATAGAATTAATTAAATTTATTGAAATATTATTAATTAAAATGCATTGAAATTTGATAATTTCTAAAAACGATGTATGATTAATGTGTTTTCTTAATATGTGTGAAAATACCAAAACATTCATTTTAATGGAATGGAGAGAGTCATTTAGATATTGATTTTTTTTTTAAAGTAGTTTCATTTAATATTACAAAAAATTGGATTGGATTCGAGTTAATTCTTCCCATATCCGAGGAGATTGAATTTTAGAACTCATGACTCATTATTGATTTTTTTAAGAAGTAGTCTCATTTGTTGTCTGTAAAACAAATCATTACGAACTCATGACTTAGATATTTTAGTTTTGTTGTTTTCTTGTTCAGCTTTTCTTTGTTACATTTTATAGTATGTATACATATTTAGTCGTTAAAAAAAATGTTTGAAGGATAATCATGGAACATAACAATGTGAAAACTGTGAAAACATGATAAAATTTTTAAGAAACATTTACCTTTATATTACTTAAAAAAATTGTAGAAAAGATTATTCAAGTTTTCTTATACATATCTAGAGTAATAATATACCAACATCTAGGGGAGTATATAATAACATTATTTGTATGTATGAAGTTTATATACCACATATGTATCAAACAAGTATGATTATGTGATTAACACAAGAAAAATTAAGAAGATAATCCCTTAAAAACAAGACAAGCCTCAGATTATGTTTACATTTCTATAAACCACCAAATAAAAACGGAATAAACGCAAAACGCGCACCACCATCAATTCCAAAACAAAAAAAAACATAACTTTTCCATATATAAACAACTATAGCCCCGACATAAAAATTGCCTTAGCTAATTTTTTCTCATTTTAAACTAAAAAGGTTTAAATAAAAATAAATAAAATGGCGGGTCGCGACACTTTCCAGCTGCGTTTTGCGGCAGTCGCGGCATCCGCCGCCGTATTGATCTTCCTCGTATCAAGCCAAGTCGCCGAGGCATCACGTATGATGAACCTATGCTCTCACACCGCGTATCCATCTCTGTGCCAACCTTTGTTGAAGCGTGTCACGAACCCAAGAAGAGCCACTCACAAAACCATACAGGCTTTGGAGGCTAAGACAAAACTAGCTTTAGCTGAAGCGGCCAGGTACAAAAACGGTAACCAAGCGATCACTACATGTTATGAAACGTTTACGGATGCGGTCTATAATTTGGCAAACGCGAGGAAGAGTATAAGGAAACGCGATATTATGGCGATGAACACGTTTTTAACTGCGGCTGTGTCTGATTACGGTGTATGTGTTGAAGGGTTTATTGATACGCGTCAGGTTAATACGGTTCAAAATGCAGCGGTTGATTTGAGGAAAATTGGCAGCAATTGCTTGACGTTGTCTACATTGATTAGATGATCAAATAACAAACAAACATTTGTTATTTTCTCCAAAAAAAAAAAACTAATTATGAAAAAGAGAACAAAAAATCTAATTAATGAAAAATGTTTTTTTCTTTGTTGTTTTTATTTTGGGGAGTTGTTTGATGATCATCATTCGTCGTGTAAACGCCACTGGGTATAATTAATTATATTTATCTTATGTAATTAATTGCTATTAGATTATTTCTTCTTCTGGTAATTTCAATCATATGATAGCTTTCAGAAATTTCATTTATCCGTAGGCATTATATCAATAGGTGGTTAATACCTTACACTCCAGATATATTTTATAAAAGAAATAGATTATAGAGTAGCTGACATAAAAAAATATAGGGAAGATGGGCAAATAGAAAAAAATAGAACTTCAAGAATCAACAAGAAAAACATAAAGAATTTACTCCGTTTCAGTTTAGTTGTCGTTGTAAAGTAAAATTTTTCTTTCGAAATAAATATTGTTTTATAGTTTCAATACAAAATTTATTAATTTTCTATTCTAATTTATTTTTTTGTTGGTTAAAATGTGGTTAGATGTATTGGTAGTGGTGTTTTTATTTGGAAAATATGTAAAATTAAATATATATTTTAATATGTGTGTCTAAATATAAAACCATAATTAAAATGAAACGGATGAAGTATTTGTCTCTCAAAAGATGCTAAAATGTTTAAGGAAAAATTCAAGTGACCTCTTTAATCCGTAATAATGACGATTTTATGAGAGGATTCAACTCCTTAAATTTATACTCATTAAGTTTTTAAATAAAAAAGTTATAAGAAAAAGATATATAGCCAGAATGTATCTCAACTTTTTAAAAGTTATTATTAGAAGAAAAAAATTCTCGTACATTATATTTTTCATTATAAAAATTACTAATAAACATGTGTTAATTAAGCTTGTATTTGACATTGTTCGTTGCAATAACTTTGGCCGGTATTTCCTGACCAACAGTGATGCAAATGTTCGCAACATCAACAATCAGGTACCAGAGCATGGCATGGGCCATGGTAACACGTTGGTACATTGATTCCGTAGTTTGATTTCTCCACCTTTTGAACATCCATACTCACACCTACATATCAATTTGAACACACAAGAACGATGAAAAAAAATCAAAGAGACATTTGATATATGCGTATTATGTTTGAAGAAACCTATACGCACACTGATGCATAGCGAAAAGTGAGAGCATGACAATGCAGGCTAGAGCTATTTGTGGTGATTTCATGGTTAGACTGTCTCAAAGGACTTTGTCTTAGTTCTTGTTGTCTTATGATTGAGTAATTGTAATTGTCAGTACAATGTATATATATATACACTAAAAAAAAATTGAGAAAATTATTAGTTAAAAAACCAAATTGCAATAATGTCTTTTGATTCCGGTCAACGTGCCAATATCAAGTAATTCATGTGATGGAATTGGTAAGGATGATTGAATTCTTCATTTCCTTCTCTCAAAAGAAAAAAAAATGATTCATTTCCTATTGTGAGAGAATTGATAAAGATAAGTTTATAGTATGACTTCCAGGAATAACGTTCGATTACTTGCCAATTAGTTTAGTCAACAGCTCTTGATTTCCAAGATTGTGAAATTTTGTTTTGACCATACTCATCTAAGGTTAACACACTTTACACCCTCAAGAAATTTGCCTGAACAAAAGTTAGGAAGCTCCTAACTTTGTTTCACGACACAATTGGTTGAACCCGTGGCAAGGTCCCAGAGGGGAAAATATCAGAAAGAACACAGTGAAACAATGCTCGTTTAACAATTTTTAACAAAGATTAAAAGTCAGTAAAAAGCTTACAGAAAACTTTAAGAGAAACACCATGAAACAATACACAAGAAATATAGGCTGTTAAAACAACCCTCACCGTAAAAATTTATCAGCTAAATTTTTTTTTTCCCTTTTCTTCCAGCTTCCTCTGCTGCTTTCTTTCGTTGACAAATGGCTTAAATAAAAACAAAAGAAACAACAACACAGATCTCATGTTACATGAGTCTGAGTTCGTACTCACCAGCCATAGTTATATATCTCACCCAGGGAAGAGCTTGGTACCCACTCTTCTCAATCACCTTCAGGTACCGAACCTGCAATAAACCATAATTAACACCCATCTTCAGTTTTAATGTTTGCTTTCAGATATGAGTGCAAAAACATAGAAAATACCTGATACTATATATATATATATACTAACCTGTATTCCTGAAACGGTGAAATAAGGGATTTCGAATTTGACACGGATAGGAGCTTTTCTCTCAGGCGTGGCTTCCTCTGCGGTTATACTTGGGAGATGGAACTCTGCTCTCAACATATACTCCTACATTGTTTCAATAGTTCATCTCAAAGCACTCAACATTATATGGTCAGCTTAAGAAAATATACACTCTCTTACCTTGTTCCCAGGGAAAGATTTGATTTTCCAAACCAATGCATCTTTTTCGGGAGCATATGCGGCAGACCCGAGAGATGTTCTTACGGTGGGGTTGGATGCATCAGTTGGTACAGGCAACTCGATCTCAACATTCGTTGCAGTGCTGCAGTAAAGCAACTCTAATTGAAACTTTCTTTTTATGGTAAAAGGTAAAAAAAAAAAACAAAGCCACACACACACACAAGGATTACTAGTTACCTTCTTTCCTTGAACTGGCTTCTAGCTTTTACAAGCATCTCAACACGACTTCTTGAATGCCTCTCTATCTGAGCTTCGACCCATATAAGAGGCTTCACCTGAACAAGTAAAAAAGAAGGAAAAAATCATGTTTGTTTAAGAAGAGGAAAGAATCATCCGTGCAAAAAAAGTCCACATTTTCAAACCTGGGTACTGAGTCTATATGTCATTAAATCAAAAGCACCATCAGGTGGTATGAAAGATATTGTCCTATCGTTCTCAAAACGGGCCAATCGAACACACCTGCATTTGTCAAGACACATGTAGAACTCAAGTTTTGTAAAACAGTGGTCTGGATAAGAAACTGTCAGAGATTGTTTGGAGTTGCAAGAGGAAAGCGTACTGATGAAATTTGATGTCCTCCAAATCAATTGCTTTTCCTTTTGTTGCTCTCCCCTGTGCTTCCAACAGTACTCTATCATTCAGACCTAGCTTACACTCTGGCATTCCACTGTAATAACCATAATTTTAAGAATTCAAAAAAGAAGGAATTTTTGATCTAACATGCTTTGATTGATAGATAACAGTAGAAAACGCACCTCAGATATGTTCGCATCTTCAATGCTCCAACTACATCAGACCTCACAATTTGCCCATTACTGTTGACAAGGATATTTACACTCTCAACCACGTCCAAGAAAACCTGGAAGACAAAACACCATTATGTAAACATTTGGAAACCCAAACAATACAAAAAAAAGATTCCTGCTTGTAAACTAAGCACCTACTTCGTTTTTCTTAAACTGTAACCCCTCACTCCTCCATGAAACAGCATTAGTGACAGCCATGGGAGGTCTCTGAGTAACTTCCATTCTATAAGCATCAGTCTTGATGAATTCACTAAGGATTCTTGCTTCAGTATACTGAGGGTAACCAAAGTCCATCATCTCGTCAAGTAACTCATACTGCCAACCAACATATACTCATCAAGAGAGAACACAAAATCTAGCATCGAAGAAGTATTATAAGAGAAGCAGTAACACGGCCGGCCATGAGATTTAATAGACAATTTATCAAAGATTTCAACTAAATTAAGAAAATAATAATAATTGGGGGCCTAAAAGTTTTTCTGGGACTTATACATATATGTAATTTTATTCAAAAAATTTGGGGGCCTAAGGTCAATGTTTCATTCCACTTTGTCCAGGACCGGCTCTAAGAAGTAAGAAGTAACATACCACAACCACAAAGTTATCCCTCAATGATTCTTCCTCCAACTCCTCAAAGTAATGCTTGAAGACCTAATAACCAGTATAAAGATCGGTATCAGTTGAAGAACAGTAGTGTTCTTCTGCAATAACATGTAAGGATGCACTTACATCGACAACGCGATGCAAGAAGAAGAGAAGACTGGCAGCGTTACAGTTCTGCCTAGAGGCTATCATGAGGTAAACGTTACTATGCTGTACAAACATGTAGGTCACTCCATTATCGTAAACAACCGGATCATTAGACTCCGAATCTCCCTGAAAGATTAGACCAACATTAAGCAAAAGGAGTAAGTATAAATGTATAATTGATAACTGATTCAAATTCTAATCTATGAACATAATAAGCAAACTCATCAAGAGAGATAAAATCACTTGAATTGTTACTAGCTAGGTCACACACGAGATATATAGAGATCGACGATTGAGAAAACCTCTTTCTCGATGAGTTTGGTGAAGAAACGCTCGGCTTGAGCAGCGGTGACGTCGCCACGGTAATCGCGCCAAACCAGGACGCGGCCTTTGATGTCGAGCAGAAACAGCGCGGAGGCCGCACCTGCCATGTTGTTTCTCTAAGGATTTGCGATTATCAGATCCGATCAAATCAACACAGAAGATGAGAGATCTGAAGAATTGTATGTATGCTTCACAGGAGATGCAACATCAAAGAGATGAATGAGCTCAGATCATCATCATCATCATCATGCTGCAGCTTGACTGGTTTCGATAAAAAGTCTTTTTATTCACGATCTGACGATTTGCTCGATTCAGATTCCCATTACTGATGATTTTACTCTATTGGCAAACATGCCTTTAGATTCCATCGAAACGGCATCGTTTGCAGCCTCCGTGGACAATCCTAGATTTGTAATATAATAAACGTAAATAAAATGGAGTATTTTGTTTCTTTTTATTCTCCAACTAGTTTTATCACTTCTGTTTTTCAATATTTCCTTGCATCTGTGATAGAGAACAACATTACAATGCAATTGAAGTGATCAAAGAAATCTTCTGTACATGTTCCAAGACCTTTTTCCTTTCTTTGACAAACAATCAAACTCAGACTTCTTCACGCTTTGGCTCGGCACAAATCCTTATGTTCAGTTCGATTGATTCGATCTCGAGAGAGGGCAACGCGACANAAGAGAAGACTGGCAGCGTTACAGTTCTGCCTAGAGGCTATCATGAGGTAAACGTTACTATGCTGTACAAACATGTAGGTCACTCCATTATCGTAAACAACCGGATCATTAGACTCCGAATCTCCCTGAAAGATTAGACCAACATTAAGCAAAAGGAGTAAGTATAAATGTATAATTGATAACTGATTCAAATTCTAATCTATGAACATAATAAGCAAACTCATCAAGAGAGATAAAATCACTTGAATTGTTACTAGCTAGGTCACACACGAGATATATAGAGATCGACGATTGAGAAAACCTCTTTCTCGATGAGTTTGGTGAAGAAACGCTCGGCTTGAGCAGCGGTGACGTCGCCACGGTAATCGCGCCAAACCAGGACGCGGCCTTTGATGTCGAGCAGAAACAGCGCGGAGGCCGCACCTGCCATGTTGTTTCTCTAAGGATTTGCGATTATCAGATCCGATCAAATCAACACAGAAGATGAGAGATCTGAAGAATTGTATGTATGCTTCACAGGAGATGCAACATCAAAGAGATGAATGAGCTCAGATCATCATCATCATCATCATGCTGCAGCTTGACTGGTTTCGATAAAAAGTCTTTTTATTCACGATCTGACGATTTGCTCGATTCAGATTCCCATTACTGATGATTTTACTCTATTGGCAAACATGCCTTTAGATTCCATCGAAACGGCATCGTTTGCAGCCTCCGTGGACAATCCTAGATTTGTAATATAATAAACGTAAATAAAATGGAGTATTTTGTTTCTTTTTATTCTCCAACTAGTTTTATCACTTCTGTTTTTCAATATTTCCTTGCATCTGTGATAGAGAACAACATTACAATGCAATTGAAGTGATCAAAGAAATCTTCTGTACATGTTCCAAGACCTTTTTCCTTTCTTTGACAAACAATCAAACTCAGACTTCTTCACGCTTTGGCTCGGCACAAATCCTTATGTTCAGTTCGATTGATTCGATCTCGAGAGAGGGCAAAGCGACAAAGCTAGCTTCATTATGACGTTTCATGTTCCTTTTTGGTCTGTGCCCTTTGAGGCACTCTTAGACTTGAGTGCTACTAAGCTACTTATATCGTCGTCACCTTCGAGATCACTGAAAGAAACATCATCCTCATTCACTGTGAACATTGTAGCCCATTTATGACCACAATCTTCCTCTTCTGGCCAATCATCATAATCATCTTTGAGTGTTGTGCTTAGGCTTCCACTATTTTCTTCGATTTTTTTGATTGGTGTTTCCTCGATAACAGCTTTATCGATGAACTGCACATTTTCAGACCAGCTATCTGCCTTTTGGAAATCAGGATACATGATTGAAGGAGGTTCAAAGGCATATATTCTCGGAGAAAGAAACTCAGGAGGAGCATGATGGTGGTAATAACTCGAAGTCGATGGCTTAATCTCCTCCTGAAGAATATCTCCCTGACCTGTTTTTGTGGAATGGGTTTGATTCTGAAGCTCCTTCATCCACAATGCTCTTGCTTCCATCACCTGCAAACAAAACAACAAAGGGTTAGTAACAACAACAGTCAGGTTTTGCCATTGAGTGAGGTTTACCTGTGGGGAAGACAGAAGCTGAGCATCGTGTTTATTGAGCCTTGAAAGTAAAAGAACAAAATAGACTTTCCAGAAGAAACCAAGAGTCATATGGCATGGACAGAGTTCTATTCTCAATGCAGCTAACCTCGGAGCAAGACGTTCTATAGCTAAAGCATGACCTCTTTGAGCATCAGACATTTCCAACTCTACAAGAAGAAGATAACAAATTGAAAAACCACTAAGTAGTGATGCTAACACTGAGTTAGCGTATATTATTACCATCAAGATCTTCTTCGGGGTCGAGAGGAAAGTCCAACCAAGTTTCTGGATGCATTGCTATGTTCCTCGCAAATACCAGCACTTCGTCTGTAATTGCAACCGCATCCATCTCTTCTTCTTCTTCTTCATCCGTTTCCTCTTCTTCTTCCTCTTCTACTGGATCATTGCACACATCTTTTTCTTCCATGGTATCCGAATTCCAGCTCCTAGCTCTAATCCCTGTCTCTCGCGCATCACTTGCGACACACGATTGATTCAATCCGGGATCTGAAGAACGCAATTCGCTGCTAAACCTGAGATCGGAAGAAAATCGTTCCGGTAATGGAGCGAGAAAGTTAGCGACGCCGCGAAATTTCCGGGTGAGGGTATGACTGAGTTCGGTGAGGTCATCTTTCACCCCACGAGCTTGAGCCTCCTCTTCCGGTGAAATCGTAGACGAACGATCAGCGTTTCTCTCAGAATCATGTCTTTCCGTCGGAGATTTCCGATCGTTCGTGTTGTCTTCGTCGTCATCGTTGTATCTGATGCCATCGTATAAGCTTTCCAAAAAATTCGAAAACATTATTATTTGAATTCCCTTTTTTCTGCTTAGATCGGATTCATTAGCTTATTGATCCATTACTCGGGCTGAGTCAAAACTAAACCCATATAACTTTTTTGGCTCAACAAACCCCATTCAAAATTAATATTACATAGTTGTAATTTAAGTTTAAATTAAAACCAGATAAATTTTTTTGCCAACTGGAATTAGATTTTAACATCTAGAAGCTTTATCCGCAAATTTTCTTTCTTTTGTATTAAAAGTTTTTTAAATGAATTTAAAAGATTTTCTAATGAATTTGATATTCAGAAAATTAAATTACCGTTCGATAATCTCAATTTATTGTCAATTAAGTACAAAGAAGTGAAATGAATCATCATTACATTATTGGATTTTCCTACATAAAAAAAAAAAAAAAAAACCTCTGGAATGGCAAATGCTTCAAACGAAACTATACACCAAAGTTCATAAATCAGATTGTCACAAACCCAAAAATTATTTCCCGTTGGATTTGTCTACTCTCGAACCAGTGAAGCTTAAACTTGAAGAGCAGAAGCTATGGAACCAGCAAGGCTCAGAACTTCAAAAGGAGGTTTGTTCATCACCTCTTTCACTGTCAATCCACACGAGTCTGTGATCCAGAAATAGCTAAAACCTTCCGCGGGATCACCTGATACAAATATTTTTAGTACTGACACAAAAAGGGATGACTCGGTTTAGATGAAATCATATCATTTGTATAATGGTTTTAACCTTTGGTGTCAAGCTTGAAACGTTTCCATGAACTCTTGGGGAATATGCCGTGTGTTACATATGCACTTATTTTCGCTGCTCCATGTGCAGCTAAGACTTTCTGAAGAGCAACAAGAATTAGTGGTGAGCTATGAAAGAAGTGAGAGTGGAGTTGTTACTTTTGAGAGTTGAATCTGAGTACAGAACCTGGCATTCGATAAGCGTGCCACCCGACTGAACCAAATCATCGACTATCACGACATGTCTTCCTTCAGCGTCTCCCTCTTTGATACGCACTATTCGTTTGTCTCCCATTCTAACTTTGTTGCAAACAATCTGAATGACAAAGGGGATTACTGGTTAAGTCCCTGACGATTATGCAATGCTTGTTGTGGAGTTAGATCTAATGTGACCTTGAAGAAATCCTGATGCTAAACACAGGTTTCTATATACTAAAACAGATCACATGGGTTCACTGACTGTAAGATGTAAGATGATAATGTGATACCGTTGGATAATGTTGGAGTTGTTTGTGGAAACGTTTCCATGCTCCATCATCCGGGAATGCAATAGATATCTGAAACAATGAAGATTAGTAAGCCATCTATAACGAGTTTACATGAAAGAAGAAAAATGTCCTTTAAACTTCAAAACTGATAGAAAAATGTATGTGACAACTAGAAGGTAAAAAGACTTACGTTATCAGAATCAGGTAGAGACTGTAGTCTGTTCTTGAGCAAAGGTATACCACTTTCGAAGCATGGAAGTATAGTATCACCAAAGTAGAATCTTTCCTACAATCCAAACAAATCTAGATAAAAAAAACATAGACAACAAAAAACAGAAGAGCCATCAGCATTGATCAGAGTAGTAATGAAGACCTACCTGCAAGGCGTGTATATCGAAGGTCACTAAGCTAGTCGGTCCTCCTCTCGAAGCCGGTATGTTCGAGAGTATCCTAGCGAGAGTGAAAGCAGTCGCCACGTCACCCTCGTCCTCCATTCTCTCAGAAGTTCCAGTAGGGAAGAAAGGGAGAACAAGTGTAAATGACGAGACGAAAAGCTTGGGCAGAGCATAAATAACAGAGAGCTGTTCAAAGATCACAGCTGGTGAACTGAACGAAGCCAAGAAGGCTACGTGCTGCCCACGAATGCCTTGAGCATTTTGTATGAACAGATTAGGGAATCCATCATCAAATTTCCTAAAACAACAACAAATGATTGTTAACAAGAACTCAATGATCTGTGATTACATCAAAAACCAGAATCCTAATGCAAAAGTTCTCTCCAGTTACATAGCATAAGATACAGTAAGAGTGATTTAAAGAGCTATATCATCTCTCAAGGTATCGACTTTGAACTCTGGAGTAAGATCATTGACAAAACCCACAAAGAAACTCACATTTGAAGTTCGAATCGGTAAGAACAAAGTAAAAGCGATCAGCTTTAAGGATCAAATGAACATAAAAGAGAAACCTTTTTAAGTCGTCAAAAAGATAGAGAGAGAGAGATGAGAGGTTTTTACTTCCAATTGATGCTTCGTAGCTCGATACAATCCGATTGCGCGACGACCCTCTCGGCGAGATCTCTAGTCTCGTCGCTGTGGAAGAGGCAGACGCGCTTCGAGCACTTCGCACCTGACTCCGACGCAGCTGCCGCCATTGATATCGGAGAGGAAGATGAATTCGGGTTAATTAAACTGATTGGATCTCCGTTCGACAAGAAATCGAGGCTCCGGTGACCCGACTGGTTCTCTAAGCTTCTCACTCCACAGCTCACGCAGCGACTACCGAATGCACCGGTTTTGAAATTCAGAGAAAACGGAGACGGAGAAGACGTTAACGTCGTCGACGAAGAGGAAGTGAACTGATGCAGAGATAGAGAAGCAGCGGTTGTTGCAGTCGCCGGAGAAATAGCCGCCATTTCCGAAGACGAAGGGTCAAAAATACGAAAGTTTCGGCGGATATCTTCAAAATTACTTTTAATTTTGCGCTTAAAAAGAATAATATTACACGTGGCGAAGAGATTGGAATTGACACATATGCCCCTACCTGTCAAATGAGACACGTTGTGAAGAAGATGTTGGATCTGTTCCGGTCTGATCAGAGTAATTCACCTAACCGCCGGTTCCAGTTTAATTTGTCCCAAACTTTGAATTACAAGTAGGTTCAGGATTTCTCCAAGCTGGTCTTTACAGTATCAAACCGAAATCAAATGATTTGACTAGGTTTAAACTAGAATATCGATCAGGATATTCGGTTTGTTTTCGGTTTAGGAGGAAGGAGGACGAAGAAGCACAACAAACTTGGGAAGGTACACGCGCCTGAAATCGTTTTATGCATAGAAAATGTGTTAGTTGAAACCCAAAAGAAAAATATTAGAAAAGTGTCAAACTACCAACATTATTCTTCTTTGGTATGCTCAAAATGTGTTTAGCAGCCTCTTGTTTATCTCTTTGTTTCTTATAGTTTTTATTCTTATGATGGTCAAAACTACAACTGCATGACATCTTTTGTGTACTTGTCAATCAAATTATCATGGCAGTAGAACCCTACTTTGGTATAAAAAAAAAAAACGACAAACAACAAGCCAAAAAACCTAAAAAGACTAGAGTTTTGTTGTTGCCTAAAAACACGGACAAAATGAATAGTAAACCAGAGTTTGTAGTTTGGTGGTGATTAACTTGAAGGTAAAAAGTCTAATACGGTGAAGCTACCAGGGTTCGAGTTTTAGCCACTGGAAAATTAATATTTCGGTATCACCAAGGACATGAGACTGACACGTGGCAACACATGACTAGTCTGGACCACTTCTGTGGGGTCAGAATACTCCTGTAAAATTCAAAAAAAAAAAACTATTGTGAAATCTAAACCATCAAATTTTCTTTGGTTCAAGCACTCGAGAATAAGAATCCAAGCTTCGAATCCTTCGAAAGTCTTTTGACCAGTGATTCATTAGAAAGTCAAACATATGACCGTCAACTGAACGGGTGTTGTGTGGGCAAATGTTAAACTGCGAAAGTCTGAATCTGAACGACTCTTTTCCATTTATTAGTTGCATATTCTACAAGATACATTTAATACTACTGCATGGAAATCATTATTTATAACTATCATAAACATTAAATATGTGTTGGTTTGTATTCACGCGTTTCCTCGGATTCCCTATTCACATTTTTTTTGTATTTTTCAATTTTTCTCATTTTAGTCAGGTGTCACGGTCTCTCTGTCTCCTTTTTCATACGAACTCTTCTCTCCATCACAGATACTCATCAAATCCAATTCCTTTTGAAACTATCTTTTCTGTACTTTTACTTAAACGCTTCGTTTTAAGATTAGTGTAGTCGTTGGTTTGACATATTAAATAAGAAGATTGTAGGCATAAAAACATAAAAATTCATGACACAACACACAGCTTTTTGTTTTTATTATAGGCTATATCAAGGATGATTAGGCAGACGGTTCTGTACTCAAATATAGACACACCGACGTGCATGCATGTATCCACAAAGAAACAGTAAACACATTAACCTACGTACTTGACAGTTGACATATGTCACATAGTATATACCATCGTCGACAAGTTGGTGGAGACAAATACCCATCCATCAATGACGATGTAGGATATATGACTTAATCATATGCGCAATACTCACAAGTTGTAGATCCTGATAACTTGATTATCACTCCATATAAATGTACTTTAAAAATATATTATTTGGTGAACGCATATATGTCAAAAAGATCTTATTTTTTAACTGTATATTTTTCCGTTCATATGAGTTGTGGGAGGGGAGAGGAGGCGGGGGGAGGGAGAATAGATTTACACCAATAGAAGCATGTGTTTGCTTTTTTTTTTTTTTTTGCTTCGACATTCATAGATGTTTATAAATTTGTTTTATACGAACTTGAACTCATGTAACAATACAATAAGAACTTAAGTCTTGAGTTCATATTTTGTCATTGTGTTTCTAATGAATACTTAAACATATTTTCAAGTTTTTGGTTAAAGTGCTTAAAATCATGTATCATACTTGTTCATAATATTAATAATCTCTCCGTTTCATATTAGTTGTCGTTCTAGGTTTGTGCACACAGATTAAGAAAACATTTAATTTTACGTATTTTCATAATAAAAACACTATTACCAATACACTTAATTATATATCAACTAATAGAAAAATAGAATAAATAATATTATCAATAAATTTTGCATTAAAACCGAAAACGACACTTATTTTGAAATAAAAACTTTACAAAATAATAATTAATTTGAAACGGAAAGAGTACTAGAAATGAAATTAGTGTTACATCATCCACGGCAAATCTTTTTCTTTCCACAACTTCTGCTATATATTTAATCAAAAAGTTTAAATTTCAAATTATGAATAGTTACCACTCATCTCCCCTTTATTCCCTCCACTTTCCACTCTGTTCTCAGAGACGAATATAAACTATTTCAAAAGTACGCACTCAATGTCACTGTCCTTCTATAGTTAACTTTTTTGTCCAAAAATAAAATTTGAAATATAAAAAAAACCTTTTATAATATTCCTTCAGTTTTATATTATTTGTCGTTGTAGAGAAAAATTTTCGTTCCAAAATAAATATCGTTTAGAGTTTCAATGCAAAATTCATTAACAAAAATTTTAATTTTATTTTTGTATTGGTTGAAATATGGTTAGATATATAGTTAATTATATTTTTATTTTAGAAATATACAATATCATATGTTTTTTAGTAGATGTACATTATAAACCTAGAAAGACAAGTAATATGAAACCAAATGTATAATATTTTAGTCAGAAGAAGAGGAAAATTACCGAACTGAATCGACACCGATCTGATTGATGCATTCAATTCCCTGTTGACTATAAAACCGGCCTGTCCCCTTTCACTTCACATTCGCCACCAAAGTTAGATTAGAAAGAGAGAGCAAAAAGTCTCATTCAACTTCACAATAAGATTCCCAAAAACCAAAGCAAACCTTTGATTTTTTTTTATTAACCACTTGCTCTGTTTTTCTCTTAATACACATCAAATAATCAATGGGATTTTGCGGCAAATCTCACAACCAACTCGAAGGCGAGATACGTGAAACCACCGACGGTAAGAAATGGGTTATCTCCGGACTTCCTCCACGTTCCCCCCTCAAGCCTATTAACTCCTCCTCTGACGTCACAGTCACCGAAACAGAGGATCAAGATCAGTGTCCGACAACACCTACAGCGGTTTCCGTCAGAATCCCAAGAGTCCCGCCGTGCCCAGCCGCACCAAAGAAGCGGAAGCCGTCGTCCAAGTGCAGCTACGTTGCCGGCGGTAGAGAATTCTTTTGTCCACCAGACCTCGAAACCGTTTTCATTCAGAGAGCTAGTTAACTCTTCTCTTTCTAACCTTTCTTTAGGGTTTGTAATATTCTTATCGATTCTGGTTAAGTTTTAGATTCTGAACCTAGCTACTCTTTTATGTTCTTATGTGTTTTTTTCAGTTCTAGACTTCTACTAGTGTTAGGACACTAATTAAGGTTGCTGAATAGGAAGTCTATTGTGTTTATGTACAATTATCCCCCCTTTTCTAGTATTATTAATAAATACCCCCTTTTAAAATTTTCACAAGAAAAACATGAAATTGTAGTTACCAATGCATTGTTTTTTTTAATGAACTATTTCCCATAATTTTTAACCAATAAATTTTTTATAAATATAATTATATTTCTTGAAATTTATAATTTGTCATTAATTAATATATTGAAAACATAAAAAATATATCTTTTTGAAACAAAGTTTTTTCAGAACTTAAATCTTTTAGAAACGGAGGGAGTATATGACATGTCGTTTGTAACTTGGTTTTTAAATTTTGCAAATTTTTGAAAATGTTTCTTGATCTGGTTATTATCTTTCATTTTTTCCCACTCATATTCAATGAAGTCCGTTGATTATAGAAAAATAGTTTTTTTTTTTTTTTGGAACTCTGAGATGACATTAACAATATAATCCACAGATCAAAAGTTTTTCGCTTTTATATACCCTTTTATTTACTTTTTAATTTCTTTGTCTTTTAATCTTTTACTTATCTTTTAAATTATTTAGAGAAAAAAATCCTTCTTCTTTCGTTTTTTTTTCTTTGAGAACAATGTTCCTTCTCTCGTTTTTGCTAGAAATGAGTGTTTCTTATATGTATACAGAACCTAAATGAATCTTTTCCTTAATAAATTTCTGGAAAGTTAAAGAATTCAAAATTCTGTCTCCTTTCTATATCCCAATAACCAAGAGTATCTATTCTAGTCAGGTTTCAAGTTTCAAATCTCCTTTTTTACCGTTTAGGATGTTCAAAGGATATATATCGCACGCATACATGCATGCACACATTTATAGTTTACATCATTCTCATAACTGGACAAGTTTGGTGATTTTTTCATGTATAGCAGCATGCTATATGGGATAACGAAATGTCATGTTATATCACACATTAATTTAGTTTTTAAACGATTTGTTGGGTTGTTTAGGATTTTCAATTTACAGTATGCACAAAGTATATGCAATTACGTCGGTTGTTTTTAAATGCCATCGACATCATTCGATGATGAGTGAGTCAGTGACAGCCACCGACGTAAGTGGAATCCGAGAAAAGAATACGCCAACTAGTTTTTGTCCTCTTCTCGCTTCATAAAATTTCCAATATTTTATATTTTTAAAAAATTATACTGGCTTTTGTCTTTGCGGAGTATTATTTGGGTTTAATAATAAGAGTATTATACTATATGCTAATATACATATTATGTACTAATCTCGTCTGATTAAATCGAATATATATATATGTACTCTTCACGGTTGTATGTTCATGTACATGTAGCAATTACACATGCATGTCGACATCGGAAATGTGCCTTAAACTCGCAGAAACAAAATCACTAGTGTCCTACAACTCTCCAAATGAAAAATGATTTTTTTTTTGTGTACACACATAAATTTCATTTATTAGTTTATAATCAATCTCTTTTTACCTGAGTGATCGGGGGTTAAGCACCGAAGGTATTACGATTTATATATACAATTTGCTGTATAGTTGTTTCTGTATTTACTGTTTAGTATGTAAACCACACTGTACAGTCATTTACGGTTAATGTGAAATTTTAATATTTTCTCCGTTTCGTAAAGAGTGTCGTTTTGAGGTTTTATTTTTGTTTCATAAAGAGTATTGTTTTCTATTTTCAATGCATAATTAATTAATTTTATTTTCTAATTTTATTTTCTATTGGTTGAAATATGGTTAGGTGTATGAGTAATGATGTTTTTATATGGAAAATATAGAAAATTAAATATTTTTTTAATTTGTGTGAAAAAACTAAAATGACATTTAATATGAAACAGAAGGAGTAGGTTTTTTTTTACATTCTCTCTCTAATCCATTTCTCTCTCATTCAATCAGCTCCATACCTGTAATAGAAGGGGTGAGGTTCAACTTAATTTGCAAGGATTAGGTCAACATAACCACCCGACATAAACAAAACCGATCACGTATAATCTCATGGTAAATTAACTTATCGAGTAGGTACCAATTAAATCGTCCAACCTTGTCTAGCATAAATTATTTTCTTATTCTTTATTTTTTTTGCTTTATTAAATGGGAAGAGAGGGATTACTATTTGTTTCTCTCTCTAGGTAACGTGATTGTCTTTGTTTTTTTTGAATGTGAGTCATGTGACCAATAATAACATAACAGGGATTAGAAGATGCGATAGACGGAATCTTATCATAGTATATGCTCCGAACCATAGGAACATAAAGAATAATTTACCAAGGCTAAGAGAAACTGTACGTTCTTGTGAGGAAAAAGCTTTGCTCGTAAGTGGATAACGATGTACACGTTTCTTTATCTACGTGGAAAAAAATGCTTAGAGCATGATTAACCCTGAGTTCTTAGGGTGGAGTTCTTAGCATAATTTAAGAACCGGTTCTTAATTTTAACAAAGAAAAAGTTAAGAACCGGTTCTTAAATGTCTTATTTAAGAACCGGTTCTTAACTTTTATTTTTTTGTTAAAGTTAAGAATCGATTCTTAAATTACGCTAAGAACCTCACCCTAAGAACCCGGAGTTAATCATGGTCTTATAATACTAAAAACACATGTGAGATTTCAGTTGACGACACTAAGTTTAGGTTCGAAATGAAATCATAATCTCATCGAGAATCTGTTGAGAGCTCGGACAAGGAACGCAGCAATGTGTCAAGGTTTTTAAGTTATCTACTTTTATTTTACATCATATTCTTGTGATCTAACTGCATGTAAAACACTCAAAAAGAAATTCGATTTTTTGAATACGTGACATACTGACATGACATAATAGTTATTTTTATCAATAAATGTTACTAGTTCTCCATAACAAACTCATCAGAGCGACGTAAAATAATCATATTTGAAGGAGATTGTATAATTTTAGTTGACACAATATGTGGGAAAGTTCAAACAATCTCCATTAAGAGTTTACATTCTGATATCTATATGTGGAATAAAAAAATCATACGCTCTATATTTTCGTTTCACTAAGAGCAAACAATGTCCCAGCTCATTCACTTGCAACTTGTACTGATTTAAACTTAGTCTTTTACACTTCTAGATTGTTGTGGCTCCATAAGCATTTGAATCATGATTTTGTAAACTCAGTTTGATTGATAAAACTTTATTTGACGTAAAAAAGGGACATGAAACAATAAGGAAGAAGAAAAAATGATTCAAAGAACAAGGACTATATAGGTAAACTTTTAAATTTTTATTTTGTCGCCCTCGCTACCATGATTCAAAGAACAACAATTGTGTGAAGCTTGCGTCACTTTCATTTGACTTTTTAACTTTTATACGAAAAAATATATGGATAATCACATTAAAAGTGACTAATTATTGGTCACCACATGGTTAGAGATCCCATTTGGTGATCCCGGTGCGTTGAACTTGGAATAGCCAATTCCATTAAAAAGTTTTAATTCAGTGTCATCCTTCGGGATCTGAATGTATTTTAGTTTCCAAGTTTTTAAATACAGTGCAAATTTTTTAAAAAGGATGACAAAAAGAAAATACCAAGAAATAAATAAATTGACCCGTAGTTTAATCGATGCAGTTTTAAATGCCATGACACTTGGTATTTGTCTCTAGACACGTGGTACTCGTTTACAAGTTTTGTTTTGTTTTAAATATATTTTAATATTATTAAATTATTTCTTCATATCAATTTATTACTGAGAGAATATAATCTTTTTCATTTTTTGATATTTTTGTGATAAAATAAATTTAGTGGTATCAATGATTTTTTTTTATTAGCCAAGAATGTCTAGCAGACCAATACCTAATCAACTAATTTCATGAGAACTTATCCACCGGTGATAAATAAATTTGGTTGTTTTATGTGAAAGTTAAATATACATCACTTAATCACATGAGGAGAGCTAATAATTTCACACTAAAAAAATTGATTTTTGGTTTGACTAACTAGTCAACTCGGAAATTATTAGAGAGGATTTTTTTTTGCTAAGAGAAATTATTAGAGAGGATGTGGCTTTTATCAATGAAACTTGCTTTTGCTTTTACCATGTTTCTTAATTATATTGAAAAATGGATTGTATTTTCGTAAACTTTATCAAAATGTACAAATGCATGCATGATGGTTGATATATCAAACGAAGAGTTTATTGTTAAGCTTGGTATTGATTCGCTAAAGTTAAGTTCCTATTTATGTACATGGTCCGAAGATGTGTTTGACAAGTTCAAGAGCAAGGATGGGGGCTTCAAGGAGCACCTAGCAACGGATGCAAGGAGAAGCTGCACACTGGAGCATACATGGTGGATGAAAGCACACTTGATGTGCTTGAATGGTTAAGTACTTTCCCACCATTGCTGGTGACTTCTGCATTAATAAGCCGAGTCTGACATTGCGAGTTGTGAGGTAATTACTATAAACTCACCTTATCCAATAGGTCCAAAGATATTATGTGAGATATGTAACTATATTGAAAAAGACTAATTTTCTTTTTGGGTTAACTAGACAAAATTAATATGTATAGGCAGGCCCAGTCCTAAACCCATTACAAGAAACAATGGTAAGCGGCCTACTAATTTTACAGTTTCAGAAGTCTTTTTTTTTTGTTTTTCTTTTGCTATTAATTAGCATAAAGAGTACTATTTCAAACATATAACGAAATAAAGTTGAATACATTTTCCTTATTTCATATAAAAATACAAAGATGACTTTCAAAACTGGTAGAATTTTGTTGGTCTTTATAATTTTAATTTTTAATTAAAGTTCTGAGTATAACTTTTTTAAGATTTATATTTTCACTTTCTTATTAGATCTGAAATATTTTTAGACCGACACTGTGTATAAGATAAAAGAAAATAAAAGAAGAATATACTTAGACCATGATTAACCCCGGGTTCTTAGGATGGGGTTCTTAGCGTAATTTAAGAACCGGTTCTTAATTTAACAAAGAAAAAGTTAAGAACCGGTTCTTAAATATCTTATTTAAGAACCGGTTCTTAACTTTTTCTTTGTTA